>RJWJ010011791.1:0-43482 GCA_004363605.1 Indri indri | reverse complement strand
GAGCAGCTGGTGCTCTGTGCCTGCCGAGTTTCTAAATATTAAAAGGATATGGCTGCTGCTTCTTGGATGCTTGTTTTCTGTCATGAAAATTTTGTGCAAAATATTTTCTATGGTTGAAACTAACCTGCAGCTATTTTCCATTTTAAGAAATGTAGTCCTACCCTAGCTAAATTAATATACCACAAATCCAATAAGGTTTACTCCTTGTCAATCTGACATAAATATACACTACTCGACCATGCTTAAATTCAAATTAAGACAATAACAAAATTATGCTTCTGCCTAACATAATGCAATCATTCTTGCACAACTGAAAACATATCAACACTCTCCTCAAAGGAGGAGGATACACCATTTCTTTATCTTTCTTTATAGATATTCATCCTTGCTGAGTCACATTCTTCCATTAATATTCTCAGTAACTTATTTATGGAGATTTATAATTAACTGCTATTGAGATACATTGTGTTAGATGTCAAGGGATTGAGAGAAGGGATGAAAAAATGCCTAACATATCCACAAACGTATTTATATCAAAATAAGGAATAAATATGTATACCTATTGGAGGCTTTGATTCTGGAACTAGTATAGCCATAGCCGGTATTTATAACTATTTTATTCTACTACCAGTTCCATCTTCCCTTGGGCATTAACAAGCTTCTCAGTTGTTCATGGTTCTTTGCCTGATGGTGTGTCTTATACGGTGAATCTGCAGATGTTTCAGGTGCAAGTAATGTAAAGACTAGACTTTAACAGATTTATGAATTTCCTTCACTGTAGTCCCAATAAATCAGGCTTGTAAACCCAGGGAATGTATTACCTCTCGAAGGAGTCCGGCAAATTATCAAAACAACAAAAGAACAAGAATATTGCACATATATTATTTTATTCCTCAAATGACACTTTCACATAAATAACTAAATTGTTGCCTTCTTCAGATAAGATATATTGTTCATTCATATGTGCCATAACATGTAGAAAGTATAGCACAACCTTGGCATTTATTTATATCTCTAGTGATTTAGGAGATAAGTCTCCAAAGCCAATTGTCATCTACCATTAAAGCATAAGCATGGGCAGGGTAAGAATTGCTGGGCCACATTGAAAAGTAGATGTCACCCACTATCTTACAGTTTCAAGTGGAAATACTGGTCTCCTTTCAATAGACACATTTCTGCCTTATGAAATTATAAATTCAATGTCGTGGTTGTTTTCAAATAGTTGAGACTGATTTTTGTACATAGAACATACTTACTAGTGAATGAGTAAATCTTATATGTTCAGTGCTAAAGAATTTAAAGAAAGAAGATAGTCATGGGGCTCAAGGATTGAGGGCAGGTATTTTCCCCCAGCAAATAGATATAACTCTATTGTTCTTGGCATGTGCTACTAGTACTGACTATTCTCTGTCAAATGTTGTTCTTTGTAGATAATCAGATTTTCTCTTCTTGTAACCTTTAAGATTTTCTCTTTATCTTTGATGTTTTGTAGTTATTTTATGTTTGGCCTCTATTTATTTTATTTACTGCTGTTGATATTTGGCCTGTGCTTTTTTGACCCAAGGAGTGCTCTGGAAAATCAAAGTAATGATTTCTGCAACTCCACCATCACTTCTTTTGTTCTCTTCCAGAATTATTGTCTTGTGCTGGAATTTCTAAATCTAGTCTAAATACCTGTGGACAGAAAGTTTTTCTTATCTTCTTTTATTCTCGGGTATAGTCTTTTGAAGTGTAACAATTTCAGCAACCTTTGACTGGTAAGAATCAAAACACAACCGTCAGTACCTGCCTCAAAATCTAAAGAAAATCAGACTGGTGGCCTTGACTCTATATATTATTTCAAGTTTATATTTAATTATCTGAACAAAGAAGATAATTACCTTGTTTTTTAGAGAACGCCTTGTTTCTACCGTTTTATTTTCTTAGCATTATTATGCATTGGGAACAGAGAGAATGCATTAGAGGGTGATCTTCACCATGTGAGCAAGAACTACATTAAATCATCTTACAACCCCAAATTTACTATTTTCTTCTCTTTAAAACACATTTCTTATTTTTGAAGTTTTCTTCAATTTACTTTTTTATTTTTTCTTCCTTTTCCTTCTTTAAATTGTTTTCATTAAAGTGTAAGTCTTCAACTATATATCTTATATTTGTATACACATATCCTGTTCAGAAGCATTTTCTATATATTCATGTAAAACATTTCTGTATTGTTGGGATTAATACATATTATGCTTGACAACAGCTGCATAGTTACATTTCCTTAGGGTAGAAATGAGAGTCAAAAGTGTTTAGACAATTGTTAAATGTTTAGGATAATAAACATGCTATATGAAATGGAGCAGAGAGAATAGCATAAATCATAAATATTAATAAGAGCACAACATCCCATGGTCAAATCTTAACCATATTCTCCCTGAGGATTTCAACCCAAAGTAAAAAAAAAAAAAAAAAAATCAGAGAAAATGCTGTTTTGAACAATTAACTAGCTAATGACAGAATTATATAAACATAAATTTAAAAAGAATCAAAAATAGAGTGAAAAAGTGGAGCAAACAGAAAGACCTGTGAAAAATTAATTCCCAGGACAAGAATGTTCAAACATGATAATAGTATTAGGCAGGCAAAGAGAAAAGTGTGTCATCCTGGACAAGAAAAGAAGTATGCAAATGTAATCTTCACTCAAGGGTCTGCATGTTAACAAGCACAGCATAGCAACTAATCAGTCTCCAATATCCAAAAGCGTTGTCTCCTGCTGTAGTAGTAATGACCTACATCATGCTGTTTTACTGAGATATAAATATGTAAACGGAGAAATTCTGGACAACTGTTTTAAGACACTGGGTTATTTAAAAGACATAAAAGTACTAAATAATGAGTAAGAATGGGTCTGGATTCTAATCTTTTTTGTTGACCCTTAAGAAGTTAATGATCCCTTGTTTTAACTTTCTGTGGTTCCCTGCCCCACCCCCCATAAGCAATAGAAAACACAAGACTGTAATGCCATTTTAGGAAATTCTTCTCTCTGTAGGGAAAAGTGAAAACACACAAAGAAACAAGAATATGTTTAGCCACAGATCAGGCCAACCCAGATGGAAGACAAAAATTGCCACTTTTCCACATAAACGTATAAAAAATGTACTCTACATTCTCTTGGAAATAAAATAAATGAAGTGAAAACTAAATTAGTAAGGTTAACAAATACCTATTGAATATCTAGTCTTGCCAGATACTTGGTATAAATCAGCAAGCAAAGCAAACACAGATGTCTTTGTTCAGGGAGTTTACATTTTTGCAGGAAAAGACAAAAAATTAACAATAACCACCGTAACTGTATGTTAAGTATGTAGTATGTTAGAAGATGTTAAGGGCTATGAAAAAATAAACAAGTCATCCTGGCAGATTGGCAGTACCAGGGCTGGGAGAAAGTTCGTAGTTCTAAGGAGTATGTCTGGGTTAGCCTGACTGAGAAGACGGGTGTTTGAACAAAGATTTGAAGATAAGGGGTTGGGTACTTGGATGTCTGTCTGAGTGATAAGAATTCTAGGCAGAGACAAAAACTGGTAGGAAGGCCTGGATGCAAGATTGTCCCTAGTGTGTTTGAGGAAAGAGAGAAGGCCAGGATGATTGAGTGGAGTGAATGAGTGGTGGGGTAAGGGATTACTGGGAAAGGAAATCTGAAAAGTAATGCCATCCGTATCATTTGGACAGAGTTTCTCACACTTGACGCTATCGGACTGGATTATTCCTTATTGTAGGGAGGCTATTTACACAGATTCTTTGCTTTGCCAAATTTTAGTCAGGTTTCTGAATCTTCTAGTAGGCTCATCTGTACACTTCCTTATAAAATCAAGTTTTAGCAAAAACTCTGCTAATTCAGTTTACGTAGAACCCTCCATCCTTGACATGTGATCATGCTTAATATACATTCAGATTCCTCATTTTCCACCATGCCCCAGGTGATGTTTGATCATCGTGTCCTGTCTTCAGCAAGAATCCCGTTAGTTTGGTTTAGCCAGAATCCCACTTACCCCTGATATTGCCTCTTAGTAATTTTCCGTCTACTGACCCCCCCCCCCCTTCCTTGGTTATAAATTCCCATTTGCCCATGTTGTATTCAGGCTTGAGTCCAATCTCTCTTTCCTGCTGTAAGACTCCAAGGTAGTAGTTCCTATACTTACTGCAATGATCCTGAATAAAGCCCTCTTTACTGTGCTTTAACAAGTGCATTGAATAATGTTTCTTTAATATTTATGGTGCTAAAGCAGGGATGCATATTGGGAATCCAAGTAAGGTATAAAAATTATAACTTTTCTCAAACCAATTTGAATTGGATATTTCTTTCTTTGTAACATATATATATATATATAATATATATATACACACACACAATATCATGTGAGTCTAATATTCCAAAGAAAACACTTTGAAAAAAAACTACTCTAATGTGCCCCCAAAATCAACTTTAACTTCAAACTTAGGAAATTCAAATTTTTATATCATTATAGCATTTGTCCTTTTGAGAAAAACAAGTGCACCACTTTTTAAAATCTTTACTCTTTTGCTTATGAGTACTCTGCTTATATTCTTCCTCACTTAATTGCATTTTCCTAAATTGTTTTCTTACATCCTGATCCTTAAATATAAAAATTGTATAAAATTATTTTTAGCACCCTTTCAAAATGCTCTACATAATATCTTTCTTCATTCATACCGCTACCATTATCTTCTCTATATGCCTGACTTCAGGTTTACAGTTTCATTTCTGATCTTCTGATAGTTTGGCTTTAATGAATTTGGGCCCATTTGCACATCTCTATCTTGCAGAAACAAACTTCAATGTCTCAAATTGTATTTTTTTTTCCCCTTTCTCCAAATATTTCCTTCTGTGGTCTATTACTAGCAAATGTTTTCAGTCTTCCAGACTAAAAATAAAAGAACTAGTTTTAGTTTACCTTTTCATTTATATATAATATTTAATTGGACTTCATATTTTGCTCGGTTTAACTTTAGTGTTTCTTGAAATTTTTATTTTTGGTCCAATGTTATTTCTGTCCTAGTTTCCTTAATCATTTTTCACATAAACTATTAACAGGATTTTGGCTAGAGTTTCTGCTTCAAGCTTTCTCTGAATAAATCCTATGATTCTATTTAGAAATATCAAATTTTAGAGTTTTAACATCCTACTTAATAACTTTAATATCCAACTTAACAGCAGCACAGTGTTTTGCCTTTAAAAATATACATTTTAGTTAAGATCATTAAAATCTTAAATATTTATGTACATACATAATGTGTTTGCATATACATGTAAAATACAATATGTTTTTAAATTTTCCTTTATTATTTATGTCTGCCTCATACCGATACACATATTGAAGACGCTAAGCATACTAAACTGCTGCTGTGTTCTGAAGAGGCTAGTAAGATCATATTGTATGCATTACCCACTGTTGTGGACTGAATTGTGTCACCTCCAATATTCATATATGGAACATTCTGACACCCAGTACATCAGAAACTGACTCTATTTCTAGATACGGCTATTAAAGATGTAATTAAATCAAAATTAGGTCATTATGGTAGGTGCTAATCCAACATGATTGATGTCCTTATAAGAAGAGAAAATTTGAACACAGATAAGTACAGAGGGAAGACCAAGTGAAGATATGAGAGAAGATGACCATCTACAAACCAAAAAGAAAGGCCTCAGAGGAAGCCAACCTTACTCACAGGTTGATTCCACACTTGAAGCCTCCAGAATTGTGAGAAAATAAATTTCTCTTTTTTAAAGCTACTCAGGATGTAGTACTTTGTTATGGCAGCCTTAGCAAACTAATGCAAACACATTTCACAAATTTCCACAAGCAACTCTTTCCCCTCAATTTTCCCCTTTCTTCTACTGGGAATTTATGTTGTTAAAATACTAATCTAGTTTTTTGAAAGGCGCAGTTCCTCTGTTTTCTGTTCTTGTTCTTTCTGTCTGCTCTATATCCTTAGAGGATAGAGTTCCTGAACTGTCGCTGCTATTTCATGAATTGTTACACTTCTGAGGCAGTTGTGGTATTTCCCATTAGCAAATATCTGGATTGTTTAAAGTAGATCTTTACATTGAGGTATCTCACTGACTGGGTCTTTGGAAGCTTGGTGCAGATGGTTGATATGATAGAGTACATAATGTACACAAATTCAGCTCAGCTAAATTCAGCTCAAGGTTTAATGTGGTAGGATATGTCAATTCAGCAATTTATTAATTAGAAGATAAGATTTTGTTCTACATTCTATGTAAGAAAGCAGTTTTGTGTGTGCTTTGACTGTTGATGTTGCCTATTGCATGTGGCCCTCATCAATGACAATCTTGAAATAGAAGTAACATGATCATCGCAGTGTAGCTTCACAGAACAAGGAACCATTTTGGTTATCTACATGCAATACACCATCCTAAAATCTTTTAGTCAATGACCACACTCACTTGCTACACACCATTCCTGTTAGTGATCAGCTTCTAGTTTAGCTTTTGTCTTGTGCTGTTCTAAAAGCTAATAGTGTCAATGGGTAGCAGAAGTATCTGAATTTGCAGTGCAATAAACACATGGCCATGGGTTGCTGCTATGTACAGCTTGCTCTCCTCCCTTGCTACCTCTTTTAGCATGAGCTACTGTCAGGTCCATCCTCTTGGTGGACTGTTGTCCCGGTTTTTTTGGCTCCTTGCTTGGAAAATTCACAAGCAGGGCTGGTGTGATTGAGTGACCACAGACAGGAAGCAATTCCACACAAACAGCTTTTATTGCAGAAAAGAAGGGAGCTATGAAAAGCAAGAGTACATTCCAAAGAGGATAAAATCAGTCTCCACGACTACAGAAAGACATTAAGGACTTCCAGGTGGTTCCCTTTTATTGGCCTGGTCCGGGGCAGGCTTGTGGGAAGTGTGGGATGTTACCAGGTGATTGATATATATGATTATCACATGTTCTGTGTTTTTCTGTAGTCCCTTCCCCTGATTCTCCACCCCTGGGAATCACCCTCCTGGCCTGTTTCTGCCACCTGCAGATTTGGTCCCTGCCTAACAGCTATTATTAGCACGAGTCATTTTAATAATGACCACAGCACAAACATGAAAACTGAGTAAACTTAGAAACCTGCATAAACATCCTTGCTGTCAAATCAACAAATTTGAGTAAAAGGATTCTAGAAGGGTTTCTTTCACTAGGACTTGCATCCATGATGATTAGGCAACTGAATTCTCCAGTCACATTGCCATCCTTTATCCCTCAGGCAGGTCTAACATTGCCTCTGCTCCCGTAATTATGCACTGTGCGTATACATCATTGTGTTTTTGCACATGTTTTCTCTAAATCTCTACTTATTGGAAAGTGATCTAATCATTTTACAATCATCACTTCCTTTCATGATTTTTTTATCTTTCCATTAAACAACAGATATTCTCTTTTCTAGCCAACCAAATCATTTTGTTTTTGTATTGATGTTTGTCAATCTATTCATTGTAGTAAAACTAGTTGTGCATATTTCTTCCTGACCTTTTAGATTGTAAGCAATAGGTGTTATGTATTTGGATTTTGAGATAAAATATTCTTTGTATGATTTTGTGATTATAATAACTTTTGAGTCTTCACTTCTTTATTTTTAAGCTGGTAAAAATGTTTTCTTTGTTTAAATACTATAACTTAGCTGAGATTTAATAACAGAGTTTTTAGAAAGTTCACTGTTTACATCTCCTGTTTCCTTTATATAAACTGCTCAGAATATTTATAAATACCAGCCACATACTCCACATACAAGGTACTTAATAGGCATTGTTATACAACAAAATATTTCATTTATTTTCCATTCTGTTTCGATAAAAATAGAGACCAGTATTTATTCCAGATGACTGATTTTATTCTTTTTAGCACAATATCCTATGAAGAATAGACACTCAGTAATTGTCTGTTGAGATATAAATCAAAAAGGTTTCCACAACAAAAGTAACAAATTCAGTTGACTTTTCTAATCATCTATTCCAAAATTACTTTTCTTTTTAAAATCATTTTTTACAAATTCTGTTCATAGCTCTAAGGCCAGATAACAATCATTAGCATTTATTGACCTTTTGCAGTAGTAATTTAATCTTTTGGGGAATAAAGTTGATTAATCACAGCTTGACATATTGAAATTTGGCATAATTCTTTCCCAAAAGTGCTTATAGGGCAGCAAGTTGTAGGGCATTCAGTGTAATAACTAAGGTGCATATTACAAATAAAATGTGCTCAGAAAAGTTTCCTGAAATTTAAGGTCATCAATTTTGGTAAAGTCCTTCAATCCTGGAATGGTTTCACAAGAGGCCAGTGAATTGATCACATGTATAAATCTCACCTCCATCCAAGAATCCAGAAAAATTATGGTTAATAATTTAAATAAAATAAAAAATGTAAATATGTAATAAAGATAAGAATTGAAAGGTCTCTATCAGTGAATGAGAGATTTTAAAAATATGAACAAGACTGAGGGTTATCTCATTTGGCAAACAGTCAACATCGTCTCCTAATAGGAAGAGGCTGTAACATTCAAAACTGTACTTTTCAGGTCTCAATTAGAGAATCTTACAAGATTTTATCAATGACGTATATTCACAGTGAACTTAAATTTGGAACTGAAATGAATGGGAGAAAGGGACAACCCTGGACATTCATTTTGCAGAGGGTAGCAGAGGTAGTAAGATTCTGGCAAATTTCCAATTAAGCAATCAACGTTCTGACTAGAGCAGACATGCTATCTTAGTCCACTTATGCTTCTGTAATTAAATACCTGAGATCGGGTAATTTATGAATAAGTGAAGTTTATTTCTTACAGTTCTGGGGGCTGGAAAGTTCAAGATCAAGGCTCTGGTGTCCATCATTTGGTGAGGTCCTTCTTGCTACAGCCTCACATGGCAGAAGCGGCAAAAGCTGGGTCCTCGTATGACAGAAAGGCAAATAAGGATCTAGCTAGTTTCCTCCAGCCCTTTTGTAATGTCACAAAGCCTACTTATGAGGGCTGCAGCCTCATGACTTAATTACTCCCCAAAGGTCCCACCTCTTAATACGAGCACTTTGGGGTATAGGTCCACCATGAATTTTGGAGGGGACATGAACATTCAAACCACAGCATAAGCCATGGGTCTGGGAAATGTATTTATATCAGAAATCTCCAAATTTGTAGAGCTGGAATGCATTCTACTAAGTGAAGTAACCCAAGAATGGAAAAACAAGCACCACATGTACTCACCATCAAATTGGTATTAACTGATCAACACGTAAGTGCACATATAAGAATAACATCTATTGGATTTTGGGCAGGGGGGAGGGGGAGGAGGAGACGGGTATATGCATACACAAAGAGTGCGGTGCGCGCTGTCCGAGAGATGGACACGCTTGAAACTCGGACTTGGGTGGGGGGCAAGGGTAACATACGTAACCTAAACATCTGTACCCCCATAATATGCTGAAATAAAAAAAAATTAAAAAAAAAAGAAATCTCCAAATTTGGCATGCTAATTATTGATTCTACAGCTTCTGATTGTGATAGGGAACAGCTTCTAAGGTTGCTCATTTCAGTACTGTGGCTTTAAAAGTCAGAGATCAGCCTAGAGTCAGTTTTCAACCACCTAAATGATTCAGAAAGCTGCCTAACACTATGAGACAAATTTCCCATCCTTATGCTAGGTGAAATAAATTTTTCTCTAACCTGTATACTATCCAATAGAATAATTATATCAGGAATTTCTTTAACTGACAGCATTCGAAAATATGGGAATCTGGGTTTTGTTATCTGGATAGGTAGGTTGAAAGAGATTCAAGTGTGTATTATGGATAGGATAATGCTTATTCATATGAAACAGTAAAGAAACAAATTATTATCTCTACCGCCTAAAATTAATATCATATGGAAGGCAAGGCTTTGGCAGATATGGCAACTGCTATGATGAAACCTTATAGTGAAAATGAAACTTATCTTGAAGGTTGTTGAATTGTAGTGTATTTTCAGTGCCTCATTTTACCCAGTCAGTTATCTGAAAGTTAGCTAGGAAAGCATTGGACCCTGTGAAGTACAATAAGGACATTTGGATGTAACTGAATAACAGTGAGTATCACAAACCTCTCAAAGCCTCTGCACCTGCCTTGTCAGCATAAGAAGCCTTTCTGTCTTTGCTTCTGAAGGTTGTCCCTGTTTATTTTATAATGTCCTCACTTAAGGTCAAGGCTCTCTCTGACATTCACAAGGGATACCAGTTTTCCCTATTGCTGACCTGAAACAAGTTTTATATAGCAAATAACACAATATTTGTCTTCTTTTCAGAAGCGTGAAATATATATATGGTAATAGATGTGAGACTAGTTTAAATCAAACACAATATTCTATTGAACTACCTTACAGAAATAAGAGTTTAAGAAAAATTAACAAAGAATATGAATTATATATCATAGTTTTTACCACTGAGAATGGTTCCATCTCTTTACTTGGATAGTAGATTGAACCAAAAATCAAACTTAATCTATGATTATTGAAATTTTAATGTGTGGAATTCCTTGTATGATAAAGTGGAAGGAACTAAAAAACTTAGGAAGACATAAACGTTAAACAGAATTTATTATACATGATTTTTAAAAATGATTATGTACCCAGTGAGCCAGTGAATTGTTTAATTTACAATGACTTTGAGGAATATATCATACTATTATCATTAAAAACACTGCAATGGCCGGGCGCGGTGGCTCACGCCTGTAATCCTAGCACTCTGGGAGGCTGAGGCGGGTGGATCGTTCTGAGCTCAGGAGTTCGAGACCAGCCTGAGCAAGAGCGAGACCCCGTCTCTACCAAAAATAGAAAGAAATTAATTGGACAGCTAAAAATATATATAGGAAAAAATTAGCCGGGCATGGTGGCGCATGCCTGTAGTCCCGGCTGCTCGGGAGGCTGAGACAGTAGGATTGCTTAAGCCCAGGAGTTTGAGGTTGCTGTGAGCTACGCTGACGCCACAGCACTCACTCTAGCCAGGGCAACAAAGTGAGACTCTGTCTCAAAAAAACAAACAAACAAACAGACAAACAAAAAAAAAAACACTGCAATGGTTATTCCCTATAAGACAGGACTAAATATGTCAGATGCTTAAAATTATTGAATTACTTTCAATGCAGATGATAGAATCCTAGAGTGTCAGAAGCAAAGAAATATCACCTAACATCTATAGGTGACATAATTACCTAAGATGTGCATAATTATCATGGTAGACAACATGATCATAATTGAGATGTGTGGCGTACTAAGATATTGGTGGAAATAATTGTTGCTCCCAGGACAGAAAAAGATGATCGGCCATCTAAGACTATGCTGTTTGGCATAGTCAATATATAAATCCAGGGTAATTAGAACAGATATGAATCATCACAATAAAGAATCATGACCTTTCATCCAAGTCCCAGACCTTGTTAAGTTGGTAGATACAGTGTCACTTGAAGGAAGGAAGTATGAAATTTAAGATTTAAGGAAAGATCTTGTGTTAATATCTTAATTATATACTGTAAACCTTGCTTAACATTCCATCCAAAGAAACATTTGGCCATTTGTCATTGTCAATGTTCATTAAGGAAGAAACATTTATATTTATTTGATTAATTACTAGATGCTGTTTCTGAGGTATCAGTAATCCCTGGTGATACAGAATTTGAACACTGTGGTGCATTGGTCACAGTGGCTCTTGGAACTAATTTTATTTCACCGTAGGTTTTCTATATTCGTCGACCCAACCAATGAGTACTTTCGCAGATCCATGATATATTTTCAAATACATATATTTAGCAGTTATCAGAAATACCGCTTTATTTTCCTGACCTTAGAATTAAGAGTTATTATCTTAGAATGGGAGAAGTGGACCTCTAGAACTAAACTTCACTAACAAAATAGCATAGTGATAGCAATACAACATTCCTTGGTAAACTGCAAAAATAAGTGCTTCTATTAAACACTTGAAAAGTAGATAGCATATCCACACTGAGCTCACCTGATTGGTCTGTACAGATGTGTCTTGAAAAATTATAGTGGAGAAAATTAATGTATCCCCTGGTATAAAACTATTCATCTGTTAAAGGCTTTTTCTCCAATCTTTAAGAGAAAACACCAGATGCAATTTGATTAAATCTATCAGGGAACAGCAGTATACCCTCGTTTTCCTGCCTCTGTGTTACATCCACTCTCCTGTTAAAGGTTCTAATTAATCCATAGGGACATTGATCATTTCACTACCTCATAACATAGCATATTGTGGGAAGAAAGAAGCAGGTGCCCTGAATGAGTTGGCAGGACTTATACATTCCAGAGGCTGAGAGATAAGTCTGATGAAAATTCAGGAGTCTTTTTCCTAAGTGAAGTTTCCAGGAGTCACATACATGTGTGTATGTGTGTGAGTAATGTCACGATATTCCTCCCAAAGTGAAAAACAGATTACAGTTCCATTCTCCCACTATTATTAAGAAAAAGCACAGTAATTGTTGAGACTTTTTCAATTTTATAAACAAAATATATCATATAATCATATTGTTCTGATCAATTTTCCTAAGTTGAAAGACTATCAGCTTATATAAGTACCCAAAGAAAAAGAAGCTCGTGCTCTTCAACTTGTCTGGAGTTCACTCTAAGCAGTTCAGTCAGTAGTACTCAGGACCCAATGGACCAAGTTGGAAGATATGCAGTAAACATCACGAGTATTGGTTAGGCTGCAAAGCAAACACATAAAAGTCCATTAATTCAAAATACATCTCCAACACTCCATATTTTTTTTACAAAATAAGTTGAAAATTTATTATTGTGATATTAGAAATGTGAATGGAGAGAAAATAAAAAACAGAGAAATAAACATGTGTGAGTGTAAAGCTCCTAGATTTAAAATCAATACATATTAACAATACTTGAGAAATAAAAAGGATTACATAAAGGAGCAGAATAAACAGGATAAAAAATACTGTAGAGATTACCCACAACACTTTCAAATACTTATTTAGAGAGTGATATGGAATACATGATCCATATTTATGGATTGGTTTGGAATAGCTATTTGTACTTGTATTTGTAAGCAACTTTTTGAAGTTTTACTTGCTAGAGGAGATCTCTCATTCTTACTATGTCTCTGTACTTAGCTTAGTCCAACCACATGTACAGAACATTCTTACCATGGTGCTGCTGGGAGAGCTAGACGTTCTCTGCTGTCATTGAAAAACAGTCCAGAGATATATTTTCATATTATATGCAGATAGTGAGGAAACATTAATAATGTCACCAAGCAATCATACCAAGCAATGATCATTATTTCTACAGGAAGACAGGAAAATTTACAGATACAAGCTAAGAGCAGAGGTGATTAAAAAAAATTCATTCAGGTAAACACTAGACATTTAGCAGCTGTGGACTCTGAGCTACCAAACTCTTGTGCTATGAATCGTGACCTTTGAAATGGGCTTTCCTCGGCCAAATTGCTCAACCTAACTTTCAAAGTAGCCTCACTTTTAGATCTTTCTCTCCTCTTACAATTTCACTGTATTCCAGTCACCCCCATTCCTGTCCTGCCACACAAATCTTTTTCACTTTTTTTGTTCACAGTAACTTGTGGTGGCAAATGTAGTTCAGAGAGTATTGCTCAGCTTAAGTCAAAAGTCATGTCATTAAAGAAAGATAATTCTGCGTTAAATAAGGTAGGAAAGCTTCATTCTTCACAAAGAAAATCAGTCAGGAATCAACCCCTGGAGTCAAAGTAAGGGAGATAATTTTGACTATCCAAGGAATATGGTTCTTTCTGTCAGAAACACACAATATTCTTCTAATGCATCAAAGTTAAGATAAAAATTAAGTTTCCCTAGCAAAACTGTTTGAATATTCACATTCTGCTATACAGTTAGATGTTTTCCTTTTATTTTAGAAAATCTGAATGGAATTTTCCTAATCTTAAGGAAAACGTTCTTTTAGGAATCAAAATTATGTGGATTTTCCTGATATAACCTGGTAGCAATTTGAAAAGGGTGTTTTGAAGATTAAAATTATGTGTGTAAATAATACATTACTTACAGGAACTGGAATCCTTTTTTGACCTGAGGAATACATGAGTGGTATAAGAATCGTGCTGGATTTTTCTCACATAAATGATAAGGGAGATAGGGGCAAGAGTTTCATCTGATAGTTCTAGTGTCAGTCACTCAGTGGTTTTGTCAATAAATGAAGGCCAAGCTGTTATAGCTATGTATGAGTGCAGTATACAACAACTGGAAACAAGAATGGTGTAAAACATTCAACACATTGTTGAAATAGGCTATGGTAAGCAAATTGACTACAAATAGAGTAGAATAATTGTTAAAGCTACTCAAAATTGTGGGAAATAAGGGAGCGTGTTAATGAAGTAAAACATTTTATGTAATGGGAACATACGAATCATATTTTATAAAACAAGTAAAAAATTGAAATAAATATTAATTTTGTTTTTTGTACCAAGCAAAGAAAAAAACTTGAAGGCATCATCATGCTTTAAATCAGCTAAACATTTCACGTTATTTAATGTATCTGTGTATATACATGGACATTTGTGTCCTTATATATGTGTGAGCATATACTTATATATGTTTATTTACAGATACAGACAGACAAAGGGGGAGAGGGAGAGAGAAGGAGAGAGAAGAGAGAAATTGTTTTAACATACTGACCAAGATATTTGCTCAGACATTAGAATTTTGCTAAATCAACTGATTATGAAATTTTTTAGCATAATTTTTAGGCCTTCATATTTTGAAGTCGATTTTTTCCACCATGAAAGGATTCATTATAGCTTGATTTTAAATAGGTAAGGGTAACTTGCATAAATTTTATTTCAGACAATGTAATAAATTTTATTGGATGGAGCTACTAATTAGTGATTAATTCTGAGCAGATCGTGTATGAAATGCCCATGAAGGGATGATTAGCAGGCCTTTGAGACACATAATTTGTGGTAGTAATGCGAGGATGGTTCGCTAATGTCTTTATTTTATTTTTGGTGACTATAATATCACTTTACAATTATTTAAATGTAGCCTTTTAAAAAAAAATTTCTTTATATTTCTGAAGCAAAGCTTCCTTCATGACATTTGTCTTTGAGCATTGATAGTAGGAATTTCTTTCGTTACTTATTCTTGTGCATTTAATGAAATAGATGTAGCATTTTAATACATGCATCTTTATCACCTTTCTAATCTCTAAATCACTTCTATATATTTGTAATTTATGTGCACCATTTATTATTAATGAGGTTCCATAAGGTAAGAGAAAATTGTCTAAAACATATCCTGCTCTATATATGATTATTTTATTTTCATTAAAATTGGGAAGTAAGCATTATGTTTCCAATTTTACAAATGAAGAAAAACTATCCCCCTTTTTTTCTTTTCTTCCCAAACCTCCCCATAGATACAGAGAAATAACCACAACTGAAAATCCTATTACATATAAATAACCAAAAGAAGGCATCCATTGTAGATGAGAACTAAAGAAACAGTTAGACACATAAGCTCGGTCAGTTAATGTTAGCCAACTACCACTATTGTCTATCCTAGAGTTAGCTCAGAAAGCACAAAAATGAAATCACTATGGTAGCAGCAATGGCAGGCATATAGTGTCCTAATACAGCATATTCCCATTTATTCAGCTTGGTGATGTTATCACTTTCAACATTCAATCTGTCAGCAACAGAAAAACACATTGAGCCTCCAACTCTTGAGGGGAGCCTGTGGATACTTGGTTGCAAATTGACTGTCTTGGACCTCTTCTACCCTGTAAGGTGAAGTCATTCAGTTGTGAAAGGAATAGACACATATTGCAATAATATTGGTTACTTTCCAGCATTCAGAGTCTCAGACAGCATCACTCTCCAGAGACTTATAGAATTTTTTATTTACCTGCACAGAATTTCACATAACATGTCAGATGAACAGGCACCCTTTACACAGAGAAGATGCATAAATTCACCCATGACCATGCTATCACTGAGTGTTTCAAGATAATGATGTCCAAAAACTAGAGGCCTGTGAGAGTAACGGGATGGCCAGTCAAATCCATCGCAAAAGTACCAGCTTGTAATGTTTTATAAGAGTAATATGCCATTCTGTAGCATATATCAAAGACTCTTATATGGTGATATATCCAAGTAGGAAGAATATATGGTTCAGAATCCAGGAGTTCTAGGCAGGAATAATCCCACTTAACATCATTCTATGGCATGCTCTTAGAATCAGTTTTATGAATATCACAGTAAAGAGATAGGATTGGGGAGAAGGAAAACAGAGCTGTGTTATGCATGATAGCTTTGGCTGGCTCAGTGAAATTATCCTTTAAGAGTTTTCCTACTTGTGGAGGGGAGAGAAGTGGACAGTCTAGGGAAGGAGGCATGATTCTGGTGAGGCAATTCAGTGACTCATTGTGAAATCTGTGCTATATATCCCCGTGACTCTTGCTTTGAGGTTTTGTATCCCAGAGGGGAAATGTTTACATTGTGAAACATAGTAAAATCCTCATTTAATAAGGAGTACTGATGATGTTCAGGCAATTCAAGGACTTTGTGCCAAGGATCTAGCAGGTAAGAAGGGGATTCATCATATCGTCAGGGAAAATTGAACCTGATTATTGGAAGGAGGTAGGTAGGCAGGAAGAATGTATTTGGCATTCAAGTAGGTCATTTTGGTACCTTTCAACATTGCTTTACCTAATTTTGATGTTTAATAGATAAATACAGTAACCATGAACTAAGAAAACCATGTGGCTGATGCCTCAGATTTCTCAGGGATGAATGAAGGTCTAGGTCATGCCATCAGTAAGCCTCCAAGATCATCAGAAGTTCTGTCTGAGCATAAGAGGAATCCAAAAGGGATAGTAGTGCAAACTATGAGTATTGATTATAGTCCCAGGATTAGCTGCGATGCCGGCAGTCTAGTTTAACACCTAATCTGCCTCTTTTCAGTTTAACCCAAGAAGTAATCCATCAGAGTGATGAAGAAAATATTTCTTGAATCTATGTAAAGAATGTATCTGAGTAGTCCAAGAGTGGATTGTGGCGCCAGCTTTGATGTATTATACTATGACCCCAGCTACAGAGAGTGCTTCAAGAAAATTGCTTTCAGCTGTCCTTCCTCTCTTGGCCTTCTTTCCCTGATGAAAAACTACATCACCTGGGGTCATGCCTCTTTCCTTAGGCATCCTGTATTCAATGACTAATCAACACAGATTAATCCCCTTGTCCCAAATTGGAAGAGCTCTGAAGGGAGCTCCCCATTTGGCCAGTCACATTATTATTTAGTATGCACATTTAATAAACCTAATAAACCTCTTGGTTGCTAATTGCCATCTCAATGTCTGTTTTCTCAGTAATCGAACTTGAAGTGCTTAAAAGAAATTCATATGGGCTCAGAAATGTTCTAAATATTATATATATGTACAAAAATATATATGAATATACATGTAAATTATGTTCAATAATAGAAACTTGGATATAAACTTGCTACTTACTAGATATCAGCCAGATAAGAATATTCAAGCATATATACCCGATGAGCAGGTCATCAGTATAAGTAAAACATTTTTAAAAAACTATCAGACTTAAGCTATTATAAATTATGGATATAGACAATCTGTTTTTAAAATTACTGTGAGTATTCATTAGCATGTACTCTGTAGTCATAATCATGTGATATAGTGAAATTTCTTTTGAATATATTTGCCAGGAATTCAGTTTTTTGGCATTGAAAGTACATATGGAATGTAAAATAATCATATTCTTTCAGTACCTAAAAGATTTTTTGGATGTGTGGGGGTTATTGGTTGTAGTAGCAGCTTTATTGCCAATATCTCAGATAGAAAAAATAAAGCAGAGTATCAAGTACTGATATTATAAAGACTCACTGGTCCTTTCTATTAATATTATTTGCTCCTCATCATAGTTGCTAATACTTACTCCTTCATTTCCATCAAGGAAAACATTGTTTTAAATAAATGAATACTTTTTAATGAAGTGTTAATTTATACTAACATGAAAGTGAAAATAAGCTATGACTGAAACTCATTAAGGATTCTACTAGGAGGATACAGAAACTGTAGAAATTAGCAAAGTTTAATTTTAAAATTAAATGCATTAAAGTTAGAAAGAGTTTAGAAAAACTACTTTGTTTCAGTAGCAAGTTTCTCAGAATAAAGTGTTTCAATTTACAAGTTTCTTTTGTTATGACAGCAAGTAGAGAAAAACGCCAACGGTGATAAAATGCATGAGCCTTAGATAAAAATCGCTGCTTTGCTTTTTAATCTTTTTTCTCTCCAAGGTAATGTACTATGGTTAGTTTTAGTTAGGAAATTGTAGGCAAAAATAGCTTTTATGCATGCAAAATATATTTAAATACTATGTTTTCTTAATTGACAGATAATATTGTATGTTTTTATAGTGTATAACATGACTCTTTAATACACACACATTGTGGAATGGTTAAATCTAGCTAATTAATAAATACATCACCTTGAAGATTTCACTGTTTTTAAAATCAAGAACACAATTTATTGTTTCCATTTGATTAACTGTGATTTTTATTGCTTGGGCTAGAAGAGAATTTCAATTTAATATTTTTATATTTTTTTTTACCTAGAAAACAAACTACTCATACTTCAAAATTTCTTCCAAAAGAAGAAACGGTAGTCCAGAGCTGCCTATATTAGTAACTTAAATAAATGACACAATTTTTAATGAGAAACATCAGGAAGTTATTTTGTCAATTTGCTGAAAATCTTAATATATAAATATATTCTCAAAGAATTTATTATAGTGGGAAGAACAAAGAGAAAAACGTAAAATCTTCTATTATTTAGTTGAAATACATGAAATTATGTATAAGCATGCATGAAAATTTCCTAGGGCTCACTGACACACAGATGAATAGAAATTTACTTGGATTTAAGTAAATACTACTCCTGGGAGAGAATTTTTTGGACGAGATATGGTAATAGCTCTGTCATTCAACAATCAACATGGAAGTGCAAACCTAGGCGAAGCCGTAGGGAGTAGCAGGATTCTCAAGGTATACCATCTCTTTGTGTATACAACAAATGCTTACTGCAGAATCTTATGCAGTAGGCAATTCAAAAGTACCACACATTTATCTTTTTTAACATGATTCCTTTTCTACAGTGTATTATTTATTTTCATTTTATGTGCTTTTCAGTGAATGAAATTAAAAGTATAATAAATTCATTTTTTATTCTATTGAAAATTAATAACAATCCTGTTGTCTAATAAAATAATCTGTTAATTCAAAGAAAGCTATCGTGAGTTGTAAATATACTAATCAATTTATTTAAATATAAACCCATTAGTAAAACACTATTAGCTTATTATAACTATAAAGAATATTTAAATATTTATAAGTATATAGGAATAGTATATGTCTAGCATTTGCAAGCAAAATTTATCTCAACTAATATATTTACAAGTTGATAATTTTACAAGTATTGCAGATATTTCTCCTATTAAATAAAGATGATCTTCGTATAGAATTACAAGTAGAAAACCTATTCACTGATTTCTTATTAGCCATTCTTTTGCCCAGATCTATACTAGGCACTGTTAGGTGACCTGATAAGTTGAATGGGATATTATTAAAAATTAAATGAATATTTAATCAATTTAGAAAGTTAGTTTTTATGTGTCTTGGTCCAAATATTACATGTACTCAACATTATCCAAAATGTCTCATTGTTCCTCAGGACATAAGTAAGAGACTTGAAAGCATCAAGTAATTCTGTAATCCATACTGAAACTCTAAACATAAAACAGTATTGCTCATTATATAGTTACATGATTACTAATGGAAATCTTGGGTATATAAAGTCATCAAAAACAGTAGATTTTATAAGAAGTATTATGTGACGAATTATTAAATACACATTTGTTTTATCAATCATGTAAAAAGCACTATATCATCATTCTATAAACTAAGTTCTTGGAAAAAATAACATGATTTCTTATTTTTAGTAGACATATTAAAAATATAAGTTATAGGCATTGAAATAAAGTAAAATAAAAATGTAAAATTTTATGCATAGCATCTTACTAATACTAAATGATCAATACATACTTTATTACTTAATTTATTGGAATATAAGACAAGTGCCTGGAGAGATAAAAAAAAAATGATTGTATTCAAATAAGCTAGATTAGCTGTATGGAACGTAAGTCCTGAGTACTTACACTTCCCAGGGAATTATACAAGCTACTTCACTTATGTCAAATAACAGACAATTGAAGGGATAGGTAAGTTGGCCAAGAACTGAAGAGAGAGAGAGATGGGTATTTTAAGAAAGAAGACAAGAACAACTGATTTGTGTAATGACATAGGCCAGCTTTACATGGAGCATAGAGCCGAAGAACAAAATTAGAAAGGTTTGCCAGGGCCACTTGTAGAGGGCTTAGATATAAGAAGAGCTATGTCTATGATAGCAGCCATGTTTTGTTAAGTAGTTACTATGTGTTTTAGCTTTTATTTCTACAAAAAATTGTATAAATAAGCATTAGCATTATATTATACTATAAATAATAAATACATATTATAAATAATAAAATTATAATTATATTATAAATAATAAAATTAAGAATAGATTAAATGGATTAACTTGCTTGAGGTCACACAGCTACCAGCTGCCATAAATAAAATTTATAACCAAGAAGTTTGATGACAGCTGTTCTACTCTTAACCATATAGCACATGGCCATTGCAATGCATTAACTTATCTTGACTCCTTGTTTTATTAATTTTAGATATAATATCCCTAGTTATTCTATAGGCAAGTTATCTTGGGCAATGGTTTAAAATATACATTATCCATAAATTTATCTATTATAAGGTTATGGTATTGTTCATGAATAAAATTGAATTTAAAATACTTATCATTTATCCATACAATGCTTTCTCCCATGCATGTACTAACCAGGCCCGATTGTGCTTAGCTTCTGAGATAGAGAGTGGGCGCATTCAGGGTGGTATGGCTGGCTGTAGATAAGCCACATAACGCTTTCTACTAGTGACTAATGCTGTAGTTATAATTTTATTCCTTATTTGATAATTTATTTTAAGTTATGTGTGAATCTATACATATTTTTGATTTATTTCACTACAGTAATACACATTATTTAAAGGATATTTATTACTTAAAAATAAAATAAGAATTTACCATTATATTTTACAGTAGTAGTTTTCTATATGCAAGTTAGACAAATTAAAGCATAATTAACTTTGATTACATTCTCATTTTCATTTAGTACTTTTAGGTTACAGATATATTCCACCAGTAAAACTGTCATTTATTACGGAGATATTAGAATGGAAACAGAAAGTTTTAATAACATTTAATCTCTAAAACCAATTCCCCGTGCCAGAAATAACTACTCTCACCAGTTATGTGTCATTCTGGAAGTGTTTATATGCATCTATATGTATTCTGTATATGTATGTACATATGTGGAGATTTTTTAAATAAAAATAAGGTCACACTACATATATTGTTTTATATTTAGATGCCTTTCAATTTAGTTTTATTATAATTGAATTATAAATATATATAGATGTACAGAAGTTTTATAAAAAATGCATTATATTCCATAGTATGCACAAAACAATTAACGATTTATCTATTAATGATCATGTAGGTTGCCATCATTTGCATAATGCATTTGCATATGTGACATTGGAAAAGAAAAATATTTAGCAAATGTGTATACAATTTTACTTTTAATAGCTACTGTAATCAAAATTTTCTTCAAAGTGGAATTGAATTCACTTCTATCAATAACCCTGGCATTTATGTATGTTGTCAAACTTTTAAATTTTATGCAAATCATTTCTTATTTATTTTTTAAGAAGGCACAGTAAATAAAAAAGTAAGTAACAGTTATCGAAAATATTACAATACATATAACTGACAACAAAATAATATGAATAATATATAAATATCTCCTTGAATCAACTAAGAACAACTAATCCATTTGGAAAATAGTAAAATAATTTAAAAAATTCAGAAAAAAATGTAAATATAAATAAGTATATGAAAATGTATTCATATTGTAAAAAATTGGAAAAATATAAATGTGTGTAAATGCATGTGTGTGTCCTAACTGGCTTACTCTACTTTCTCCATTTACCAAACAAAAGATTTGTTGTCTCTGTTATGGCATCTTCTTGTGTCATTTTTCAGTGATTTGTTAACCAGTTTTAACAGCAACCACCACCACAACAAAGAATGACTAAAAATAAGCAAGAAATTCTGCAAAAATTCCAGGAATGCTATCACAATGTTATGTTGCATAGAAATTTTAAGATTTACCTCAAATATTCTTCAAATAAGCAATTAAGAAGATGAGATATTTGGATGCATGTATGTATTTTAAGAAACTTATCTGATAATTACATAAATAAAACAAAGAATAAAGAATGACTATAATTTTATTACTCAGAATATGTAAAGACATTCAAATAGTGATACCAATAGAAATGAATTTGTATAAAATCGTGAACCTTTTTTGTTGTATCAACATACAGGTATTTTCGTGGTTATATCCTTGTTTGACATGAAAACGTTTCTTCCATTCATGGTCTGTTTAGAAAGTGGTGCATATGAAAAATAAAAGACTTTTATAAATTAACATTAACTATAAATTTTGATATGATATATAATGTTTCTTTAACTGTTTTTCTTGAAATATGCAGGTAAACGATACCAGATAGTGATGAATTAGAATCTTCCTTGCCATATTTGCCTTCTCAACTTCTCTTATCACACTAGTTACTAATATAATTGTAAAGTGATAATAGGGATTATATTCATCCAATGTTGGGTTTTTAAGCTTGTTTCTGATTTTTTATTTGACATAAGGTTATGTCTATATGGTTAAATACACATATATATCTATCTATATTTTATAAAATGACATTCTGCCATCAATGAAAATTATACATATTTATTTACTTAATATTTTGAAATATAGGAATAGATTTCCTATGGTTGAATCTCGAAATAAAGCCCTATTTTCCATGTTGCACAGTCCTTTGAATGTTCTTCTGGCTTTTACATTTTAATATTTTATTTAAGATACTTCAGAATTCACAAGTGAGACTGTTGTGTACTTTTAGGTTTTGGCATCAATATCATACTGACTCTGTTACAGAAATTTCAAAGCTCCTCTTTCCTTGCTAGGCTCTGAAAGAGTTTAAATAACATTTAAACTATTCCTTTAAACTATTCTATTCCTTGAAATTTTCAAATAATTGGCTTTGGAGCCCAGTGATTTTTGGGAAAAGTAATTCTTTGACAACATTTTCAATTACCTCCAAATTAATTGCCCTGTCTCGATTTTCCATCACTTTTACTGAATATTAATACTAAGAATTAGAATACATAAAACAATTCAGTAAGCTAGGTTTATTCTCTTATACCCTACTAGTATAAAATACCGAGAACCAATAACTATTTAGAAAGAATAATAAAAAGTCCTACTAAAAACATAAAAATGTATAACACCTAAGAATAAACTTAAGAAAATTTGGGTAGCACCCATGTAAAAAAACTTGAAATTATTAATAAGAAACAACGAAATGTATCAAAATATTGGAAGACAGACTGTTTATTTTCTACATGGAAATACTCAAAGATATCAATTACGCCAACATTAATCTAATAATCCAATTCAGATCCTGCACAAGGCTACTCTTGCAGAGAGGATGAAAAGTGGCAAACAGATATCCACCTTTCGATGGACCGTCTGAGCGAGAGCTCTGGGAATCCACGGAGAGGAGGCAGAAGTGAAGTGAAGAGGTTAGAAGTGGGAGGAGCTGCTCAGCTGGACCGGAGATAATTAGGGTAGGTGCCCACACGTGTGAAAGCGACAGAAGAGAAAATCCCAGGCTTCACGCTTATTCTGAGGATACTGCAACTGGGGCGGCGGGTGGGCCCCTCCGCTGCTGCAGGCCTCTGGACTAACACAGAGACCTCACTGGAGGCTGTGAAGCTGCCTTGCTTCAGAGAGAAGGGATGGTTAGCCTGTGAACACTGAGTACTGCAGCTGATACCATTGTTAACATCTCAACTCGGAATGATACTTTTGTCCAGAGGTCAGATCTCTGACTGCTGTCTCCCTTTTTCCTGGGCCGGGAAGGGATGAAGCAAGGAATTCCAGTACTCGAGTTACCCCATGGACAGATGATGTACATCCCTTGCTGCTGTCCCCACCACTGTCGTCAATCCTGGGGGGCCCTGGTCAAAGCAGGAGACCACAGGCCTGTCACCCACTGCTGTGGCCTGGGTGATCTCGCTCGACCACACCACCTGCAGGCCCTGGGCAGACAATGCACCCATAGCTCTTGGCACCCACTGCCCACTGCCGGGACAGTTGGGCCACTGCTGCTGTCTCTGCCTAAAAGGCCCTGAGTAGGACAAAAGCGAGTGCAGCCACGGCCTTTGGATCTGGGTGTACTGTGTACCATAGACCTGCTCCATAGTGCATAGGCACCCTGGATGCTGCACTCTGCACATTCCCTGTCTTGCCCACGTACCCCACCCTATGGGCTGCCCTGGCCAATGTGCATGAGCACTGGATCTTGTGGGCCTGTTCCATCCAGTGTAGGTGCTCTGTTCCACAGGTCCACTCTGTCCAGGGATCTCTCTCAACCCTGCACACGAGCTGTGAGCAGCTAGCCCATTCTGCACTGGTGGCCACACAGGGTGGGGCCACTGCACCCTGTGCACCTTCTATGTCTAGTGGCACCCTACATGTACCTCCCCTGCCCCTGTGCCTGGCACCTTGGTTGCCCAGGCCTGCACACATGTGCTTCATGCCCAATGGACATCCTCAATCCTGTGTACACGCCCTGCCCTGGGTAAGTCTCAACACATATGTGCATTTGGCACCAGAGGCTGGCCCTAGTACAGTAGCCTGGTGACAACCACAGGGGAACTGGGTAAACATAGCAGAGCAGCAGCATTTAAGGCTCACAGTGCACTGACCCTTCTCCTGCCTGGTCAACCTTCTGGAGTAGAACCCAAGCATGGCACCCAGGACTCATCTCTATTTTCACCAAGCAACAGAGGTCCCAGCAGAGGACAATAGGTGTCCCATATTTGCTATCTGTTTGGAGCTGAGAGAAGTGGCCCAGATGAGAAGGAACCAACATAAAAACTCTGGTAACATGAAAAAACAGGCTGTCTGGATACCCTAAAAAGATCACAATAGCTCTCCAGTAATGAACTCCAACCAAAAGGAAATTGTTGAAATAACAGATAAAGAAACTCAAGTTATGGATGGCAAGTAAGATGAATGAAATGGAGGAGATGGTAGAAAACTATCTCAAAGAAATTAAAAAATAATTCAAGACATGAAGAAAAATTCACTAAAGAGACTGATAACATTAGTAGAGACCTACCAGAACTCAAAGCAATGAGAGACTCAATTGGGGAATTTCAAAATATAATACATCAAAAAGCTTTAACAACAGACTAGGCCAAGTAAAAAGAAAATCTTCAGAGACTGAAGACAAGGAAAATATGTAGATAAGGAAGGAGAAGGAACAATCACTGTGAGAAATATGGAATTGTGCAAAGTGAGCTAATATAAGAATTATAGGCATCCCTGAGGGAGAAGAAGAAAAAGAAATAAGCATGGAGAGCCTTTTTGAGAGAGTAATACAGGAAAACTTTCCTGGTATTGCTAGAGGTTTAGATATCCAGGAACAAGATGATCATCAAACACCTGGAAGATTCATAGCAAATTGGATATCGCTATGACATATAGACATCAGTCTGACCAAAGTCAAAGTGAAGGAGAAAATCCTACAAGCTGTGAGATGAAAGCAACAAGTTGCTTACAAAGGAAAACACATCAGACTAACAGCAGACCTCTCAGGAGAGACAATTCAAGCCAGAAAAGATTAGGGTACCATTTTTAGTCTTCCTAAACAGAATAACCTCCAACCAAGAATTTTGTATCCTTCAAAAACTAAGTTTCATAAATGAAGGAGAAATACAGTGTTTCCCAGGAAAGCAAGGGAATTTGTCACCACTATACCTGCCCTACAGGAAATGCTTAAAGATGTTCTGTGTATGGAAAAGAACAATCAATACCACCTAATGTGAAAACATCCAAAATTTAAATCTTACAAAACAGTAACAAAAGGAAGAAAAAAAAACCAACTAGCTATCATTCAACATGATGAACAGAACATCACACATATAAATACTATATCTCACATATAAATACTAAAATTGAGTGTAAATGACCTTAATGCTCCATTTAAAAGATATAGACTGGCCGGATGAATGAAAACACACCCCAAGTATGTGCTGGCTCCAAGAAAAACCCATCTAACTCACAAGTATACTCAGAGACTAATGCTGAGCAAATAGAAAAAGTATCCCACACGAATGAAGACCAAAAGTGAGCAAGAGTAGCTATTCATATTAGAAATAATAGACTTTAAGTCAACAATTGTAAAACAAAAAGGCAAGAACAGTCATTATATAATGATAAAGGGAGCAATTCATCAAATAGCTATAACACTCCTAAATATATATGCACCTAACACAGGAGTTCCCAGATGCATAAATAAAACTACTAGATCTAAGCTAAGAAATAAACAGCAACATCATAATCACTAAGGACTTCAACACCCCAATGACAGAATGGACAGATCATTGAGGATGAAGATCAACAAAGAAATATTGGATTTAAACAACATTCTGGAACAAATGCCCCTAATAGACATACACAGAACATTCTACCCCAAAACTGCAGAATATGCATTCTTCTCATCAGCAAATGAGACGTTTTCCAAGGGGGATCATATCTTAGGCCACAAAATAAGTTTTAGCAAAACAAACAAAAATAGTAATAATCCAGTTCAACTCTAAAGGAATTTATCTAGAATCTAACAGGATTATTTTAAAGTATCTCGGAAAGAGAATGTGTATAGGAATAGTCAATATAGTGTGAAAAAATAGTAATGAGAAAGAACTTACCCTATCAAAACATATTCTATAGCTATAGTACTTAAAATAATGTGAGATTAGAAAAAAAATCATACCATAGGTCAATGACACAGAAATAGGTATATTTTATAATTAAGAACAGTTTGAATCAGTGGATACCAAATATTCTGCTCATTAGATAACATACATTTACATAGGAATATTTTAGAAAAATAAAGATAGATACAAAAATATTATTTACAAATGAATAACAATATTACAAAAGAAAGAGTGGAAAAACGTAGAAATATATAAGTAAATTAACTAATACCTAGCATAGAATAGGCGCCAGCCAACATATCTCAGACACTTGCCAATCAGATAGAGGCAAGAGACAATTACGCACAGTCACTGCCCATACCTAAAATTCACTGTCAATCAGCAACTATTCTGGGTTTTCTGTTGTTTCCTGGCTAAATATTAGAGCTGATTTGTTGATACTTAAGCTTGTGTTGTGGTTTACATTTTCTATACTATCTGTGTTCAATTTTATATCAGACTCATTCCTGCATAAGAATGAGTTGAGATTTTTAAAATATATTCTGCATTCTGAAAAAATTTAAATAACAAGAAAAAGTCTATCCCGTGATTTAGTAAAACTACCTATAACATCATAGAATTTATTTTATAACTTATTCAATATTTACAAGTACTTGTGGATGAATCTGTAAATTAATTTTCTGGTAAAACATCTATTTTATTTAGTTTTTAAATAAAAAGTTCTGTATTTCTTCAGGTTATGGTGTCAAAATTTGCATGTGGTCTTTATTCCCATGCTAACATTATGAAAATATTAGATAAGCTACAAAATAATAGCTTCTTAGAAATATAAATGAACTAATTTTCTGAGAAATAAATCCTGGTAAGGAGGATCTAGGTTAACTAACATTTACATTATTGACTCATGGTGGAAAAAGCTGCAAACCAGAGTGATAAAGGGCATTTGTTGGTAGAAAGACAAATTTCCTAATTTTTTTTTTTATTGGCAAGAAAAATTAGAGTCCTGAAGACTCTCAGACTTGAAATAAATTCAGAATTATTTTCTAATTCCTTCCCTTGGGACCTTCACCAAGTACACAAGGCCGAAGGCTAGAGAAGTGTAGATATGTGGACAAAGAGTGATACTTACCTGAATAATAGAAAAATATTGATGAAGGATATTTTGTACATTATCAAGAAAGAGCAAGGTAGAATTTAAAATTGTGTTTTCTTCATTCATATATTAGCATTTATATTTTCATATCATAGCTATATTTTTACTAAAATTAACATTACCTAAACCTACATTTTAGTGTTACAGAATAATTAATTATCAACATTGTCTTTCAGGTAACAAAAGTAGCATCTTTATATATAAAGGTTGAAAAAATTAAACATAAATTATTATTGGTTTAAGGTATGAAATATTACATACCATTAAGTTGCAAAGTAAAAAATATAGAGAATATATTGTGGTAAAAAGTATAATTATAAATTATAGATACTTGAAATATTAGTTTTTTACTCAAAAGTTATTAATTTATGTTAAAAATAAAAATTAATTGTGAAACTCTATTGATGCATTAATCATATGAATGTTATTGATTATATGTACTTATTCTTCAATAAAACTATGGTCCTTTTAGTTAGCATTTGCTGACCAAAAAGAGAATTTATCCCATGCAATATAATAACACTTTACATTATTATCTAATAAACTAAATTACTTTATGATAAGTAAGGTTAATTATGCTTGTTACTATCAATGTAGAAAAAAGTATTTATCTCCTGGTGACTGGAATTTGTAGATTGTGTTCATTTATACATAATTTCATACCCATACTTCCATATTTTTCAGTGATTTTCACTGAAACATGACTTCCGTGTTGCTGAGGGTTTCTGTGAATTATCTACAGCTGGCACTATGATGCCAGCAAAAGTGAAGGATAAGAAATGAAGGTTCCTTTCTTAACAACTCAACCATTCCAAATTTTATTAATTTGCTCTTTGTTCTTTATTTCATATACATTTTCATTAGATTATATAAAAGTAGAACTAAAATTTGATACAGCAATACCACTACTGGGTATGTACCCAAAGGAAAAAAAGACTGTAATATTCTATAATAAAGACATCTGTGCTAGAATGTTTATAGCAGCACAATCACAATGGCAAAGATATGGAAACAACCGAAGTGCCTATCAGTACATGAGTGGATTAATAAAATGTGGTATATGTATACCATGGAGTACTACTCAGCCATGAAAAACAATGGTGAGCTAATACCTCTTATATTAACCCTGATGGAGCTGGAGCCCATTCTTTGAAGTGAAGTATCACAAGAATGGAAAATCAAGCAACACGTGTACTCACCATTAAGTTGGTACTAACTGATCAACATTTACGTGTGTATATGAAAGTAACATTCATCAGATGTTAGATGGGAGGGAAGGGGGAGGAGGGAATAGGTAAATTCACACCTAATGAGTATAGTGCACGCAGTCTGGGACTGGGCATGCTTATAGCTCTGACTCAGGTGGTGGAAAGGTAATATCTATAACCAAAGTGTTTGTACTCCCATAATATTCTGAAATAAAATAATAAAATTAAAAAAAGATTATATATAATATTTCTTATATATAAATTTTCCATTAAAATGTTTTAATCTGGAGATTGCGGTATTGACATAAAGATAGACAAAAGCAAGAATGAAGTAGAAATACACCACTTAACAAAATGACCTATATACGTAGATGATCACTTGATATTTGACAATGACACCAGTGAAATTTAGTAAGACTGGAAAATGTCGTTAACAAATGGTGATAGGGCAACTGAATATTCATACGGCTAAAAGTTAACCTTGTCCCGCCCCCCCATACAATATACCAAGTTTAATTTGAAATGGATCAATGTAAATGTGAGGCTTAAAACTGTAAAGCTTCTAGAGTATTGCAAAGAAGAATGAATTTGTGACCCAGGTTTGTGTGGAGATTTCTTGGTCAGGTTTCAAAACCCATAATAGAAAGATTAGACTTATTGTAAATAATAAAATATACCATTGTCCCCAAAAGATGTTATTAAGCAAACTGAAAGCAAATCAAAGAGTGGACAAAAACAAATGCAATATAGTTATTTGGCAAATGCTGATATTTAGAATATCTAAGGAACCGATAAGAAAAATTTAGTTAATCCAATTTAAAAATGGATGAAAGCCTTCAATATGCATTTCGCCAAATAGCTCTATATCATTTGTTAACAGTATTATTTAATACACACTTAAAACATACTGAATTACAAGTATATCCTATCAGAATGACTAGAATAAAAAGAATAATGAAACCAACTAAATGAGTGAAAAGTAAACTGTGAAGAACACAATGAAGTATTTTTAAGTTTCCCATTAATTTGAGCATATGTCGACTTTGACCAAGCAGTTCCACTTCTCCATGTATACACACAAGTAATAGCATATGTACACCAAACACATAAATATCTATTTTTAGATGTTCAGGATTATTTGTAGCAGTTTTATTTTTAATAATCCCAAATCAGAAACAGTTAAAATGCTCATCCTTAGAAGAGATAAACCAATTGTATATTCATTAAATTAAACATTATACAAAAATAAAAGTGATGCATGCAGCTGCAAGGATTTAAATTAATGAGCATAACTTGAACCAAATAAAAATACATAAAAATTTTGATTTTATATTATGTGATTATATTTATAGAAATTTCTAGAGTAAACTATACTAATCTATTTTAAAAGAATTCAGAGGAATGTTCAAGAAGGTATGTGGGAGAAATAAATGGCAAGGGCAGAACAAAATCCCTAGGTTGAAAAAATAATTCAATTTAAATCTGGGTGATGGTTTCCCAGATATAGACATATGTTAATATTCACCAAGATACACTCTTAAGAATTATGCATTTTGTTTTGTGTTAATTGTACTTATTTTTTTTTTTTTGAGGGAAAGGAAGACAAAAAAACAAACAAAAAAAATCTCATGAGTGAGAAGTCTATTATAAATAAGAGGTGGAAAAGAAGGGAAGAAAAACAGAAATGACAAGATGACATCCCAGACAGCATTGAATACAAGGGAATTTATTATTAGCCACGTTGATCCACAAAAACAGAGAGGATATATTCTTCCAGAAAGAGAACATGACTGATTTTATAAGAAGAATTTAGCTGCTTGAGCTCAACTATATCACCCCCATTTATTCTCAGTATGCCCTCGGCAAATAGGTATCTGTTTTCAAAGGAAGTAATAACTTGAAAGAAATCTTCATAAACTTTTTAAAGCTATGCTATTTGATGCAAAGATGCTATAAAGGGCTAAGGTATCATGAAAAAAGCATATTTAAAGATACCAGAAAATTTCCTTGAGAAACAGGAAAACTATCAAGAAATGGTTCCATAGATTCTCAAAGAAACTAAAGGCAAGACGATTTCTTTAAAAAACTTAAAAATAGAGATATCAAGCAAAGAGAAAACAGAGAACAAATATATAAGTGCAATTTTATAAAGTTACAGCCATTCTGAAGCCTCCATAAGAAGCAAAAGTACAACCGAATGCCTTGCTAGGGAAATTGCAGTCAACCTTGAAGAAAATACAAAAGTAAATAAAAATAAAATGAACTACCAAATAATGTAACTATGAAAGCAATGTAAACGAGAATCACCACATGCATAAAACTTGTTCATTCTTCCATTTGTCGTGTATTTATTGAGTGCCTGTTATGTGCCAGCCATTATTCCAAGTACTTCGAATACAAAGATTTCTACCCTCATATTGCTTACATTCCATGAGAGAAGTTGGGAGGATTCTAGGTTTAGGGGGGATAACTAACACTTGATTTCTTCTCATGTGTTAGGAACTAGTCTAAGATTTGTACACATAATTCTCACATAATCCCATGAAGCAGTATATATTATTGCCCACATTTTATCAATAAGGTGAGATGCAAGGAGGTTAAATAACTTGTCCAAGGTTTTGAAGCCAGGATTCAAGTCTAAAGCTATAGGGTTCCCATGTGCATATTCTTAGCCATTAATACGATATATTGCCCCTGTAAGAGCAGAAAGAAACATGTGGATATGATGCTAAAGTTAAATCAAAGGGGAAAGAGGATCACAGAAGAATATGAAATGTAATATATATGGATATATAAATTATTGATGAAATATAATGTTAAACAAACATGGATGTAAAGGAAGATGGAGCTGGGAGAAACAATCAGTATATGAATTCTCTGCTGAATCATAGCAGGAATTTGATCCTTTTGTGTGAAGTTTAAATGTACGGTAAAAGCTTCTGCACAGCCAAAGAAACTGTCACTAGAGCCAACAGACAACCTACAGAATGGGAGAAGATTATTTGCATGCTATACATCCGATGCAGGGCTGATAACCCTGATAACTGGAATCTATATAGCACTCAGGAAAACCAGCAAGAAAAAAATCAAACAACCCCATTAAACAATGGGCAAAGAACATGAACAGAAACTTTTCAAGAGAAGATAGACTAATGCCCAAGAAATATATGAAAAAATGCTCAACATCTCTAATTATCAGGGAAATGTCAATCAAAACCACAATGAGATGTCACTTAACTCTAGAGAATGGCTGAGAATGAGACATTTTCACATATCCCTTTGTTATTAATATGCCATTGCAATTCATTATTCTAGGAGAACATAGTCTAGATAAGATTATTTGAAAATTATTGAGGTTATTTTTTATAGCCTAATATATGCTCTACGTGTTCTCCTTGTGTAAAAATCTTCTGTATGCTGAACAAATAAAAATTAAAAATAAGAAGTCTAATTCTCCCTGTGGAAAATACAAAAAGACAGTCTCCTTTTTCTTACAGCGTTTACATTTGTAAACTTGTAATTGCAAGTACTTTCTCCTGTCTCTTAAATGAATATAATTTTTTTTTGAAAACTAGATAGGACTTTTGTCAGCTCTGTGACTCAAGGATGTCTTTCCCAAGGACCTGGGTGCCATCTCTTTGAAGGGTAATCATCAAGGAGGATAACCCACCTACATCCCAGTTTTTATGAGCAGGTGGGAGGCTAACTTGTGTGGGTGTCTTGCTCCAAGTTGCAAAACTACTTCCTGTAATAAGGATGAAAAGTTTGTTTTTCCTTTGGATAAAGCCAATTAGCTAACACTGTTGTTCACCCCCACACTAGGTAAATTTAGAATGAACTCTATGTGATAAGAGTAGTGCTGTCAAGGCCTCTTTCTTGAGGGGTAGTTATTGTTTATCTGTAAAAAATGCAGATACTGAATGCTCCCAACACAAAGAGATGATAAATATTTGAGATGATGGATATGCTAATTTCTTGATCTGATCACAATACATTATATCTATTGAAACATCACTATGTACTCCATAAATATGTATAATTATTATATGTCCACTAAAAAAATGTATGTAATGAGTTGTATCTACTTGGCTATACAAAGGAATGAAATTTCCTTCTGTCTTTATAACTTCTTAGAAGATTGCCTGTGATACACATTACATTTTGGTTTAATGATTATTCAATAATAAAAATGTTTTTTTTTCCCTCTACTACCTTTCCGAAGACTGTTTCTGGTTTGGGAAAAGATTTTGTTTTAAATTATATTTCCCCACAGTGCTTAGGAATAAACTGTTCTCTGTTGGATATTTATTTTCAATTAATGATATTATCTATCTAGCTTTAAAATTATATTGTTTAGATTTGTAATATCACTGTTTAGTTTTTGTCAGTAGATTTGTTAGTTTCTGAGTTGGATGGATTAAAATATTCTGCTACAAATGTTGATGTACATATTTTTTCAATTCTGGCCATTGAATTTATGTTTGGATGCCATATTGTAGATATTCATTCTCAATCATTTATTTTACCAGTATGTAACTATTTTCTATATCTCTATTTTTGCCTGAAATTATATATGCAATGTATGTATACATATACATTATACATATGTGTTTATATACATGTAAATATATATAAACATATATACAGGCATGTATATACAAATATTGCTTCTGAAGATTTCTTTTAGTTCCCCAAATATTCATATACCTTTTTAACAAGGTTATTTTAAATCCTGTGATTTATTATTGGTTTGTTTATTATTTTAAACTTATCTTTTATAAAGAACAAATTTCGTATGTTGTATTATCCTATTGTAATTAGGATTTGTGAGTTCAACCATTTACATTCATGTAACACTTATTGTATTATGAGCTATATTTTAGTTTTATTATTTTCTTTAATTTTCAATGTACATTATACCATCTCATCCGATCTTTGATATTTCCATTTCTTTTTGTTCCTGCTTTCAGTTATATTGAGTTATCATTTGCATGTTTAAAAGATTTACATTGTACATTTGTTATGAAATACTATCCTTAGATGAAGAGCATGTCATTATTAATACCTTATGCTGGTACTTAATCCTATATGTCTTTTTCAGACCAGCAATATTTTAGCAAATTCGTATCTCTTTATCCTCTTCTTCACACACCAGCCACCTAATTTTGACATAGTTTAGATTTTATATATTGTATTTTTAGACATACACTTTCTTGGGTTTTTGTGCTTATATGGATGATTAAGCATATAAATTTTATAAGGATAATTTGATTTCCATTATTTTCCATATCTCTCATTGCATTTTCCTGGATTATTTTTCTTCTTGTTTAAGAACTTAATTAAAAATTTTTCCATGTATAACTTTGTATAGAACATCAATTACTGTATGTGTCTGAAAATATTTATAATTTTTGAATTACATATGTCATGATATAGAATTGTAATTTTGAATTATTTTCCTTTAAGGCTAAAACTATTAAACTATTTTTATATATCGTTCTCTATTTCAATTAAAAAACCTGAATCTAATCAGAGCCTTCGCTTCTTGTTAACATGACCATTTCTTCCTTTCTGGAAGAATTTAAAAATGTTTTAATTATAATTTAAGTTTTAAATTTTATTTCAACATGTTCAGAGGATTTTTTCTTTATCTCTCTTTTGGACCTTCATACATAAATGAGAGCAGTCCTCAATTTTGATTCTTCACTAAATTTCTAATTCCTTGTCCCCATATTAATAAAATATAATATTTGTTTGAGATTTTCTATATTCTTCTGTGAGAATGGTTTCTTACCTCCTGCTTTTTTTTATATGTACTGAAATATATTTTCTATTGATTTATTATTTTATTCTGCCTTACTCAACCAGAGCTTCCAACTCAGTAATTAATTCTTTATCTTTATTGATGGCATTATTTATTGTATCTACTTACTTCTTCATTTTTATATTTTTTTCTTTTTTTGAGACAGGGTCTTGCTCTGTTGCCCAGGCTGGAGTACGGTGGTGTGATCATAGCTCACTGTAACCTTGAACTTCTGGGCTTAAGTGATATTCCTGCTTTAGCCTCCTGAGTAGCAAGGAGGCACATGCCATCCACCCAGCTAATTTTTTAAGCATTTTTTTGTAGAAATGGGGTCTCACTGCATTACCCAGGGTGGTCTTGAATTCCTAGCCTCAAGCAATCCTCCCTCGTAGGCCTCCCAAAGTGCTGAGATTACCAGTGTGAACCACTATACCCAACCTATTTTTTGCATTATTTTTCATAGTTAGCATTTTCTCTATATTCCTTCTTATGATTTTATATTCTTATATCACATTACTAATAATTACCTTAATTTCCTTAAATATATTTAACATCTTTATTTTTAGTCTATCTGCTCCAATAATTTTACTTCAGATAGCATAAGATAGTGATTATTCACATTTTTTATATGAAGGTATTTTAGTATTTTGGTCTTGAAGCGCATATCCTATTGGAGGCATTAGCTGTTCCTTTGGTGAACGCTAATGGAGAAGTGCAAAAGAGCAAGCCCTAGTCTGTTTCACATCAAGTGATTTTCAAAAGAGTAGAAAGATGAACCCTTCAGCGGAACATCCAGGTACTACAGAACCACAGTGTTTTGTTTACTACTTCATGAAACGCAACTAGCTCAGAGTTTAACTTTCATTTCTTTAGGAGAAATTACATTTGAAAAAAGACATTGCCTCTCATAATCATCCAAATGCCCTTAATATTTTGAGAGTTAAATATTAAAGATATGAAATCTAAAGGTAAACTCATCGACTGGCACATATTTTCACAAGTCTCCAACACTAGGAGGGATTTCTGTGACCATAATATTACTGATGCAATTTGGCATGTTGTATGTCGATACTTTTTCAAATGAAAGAATATGGGTGGAAGGAAACAAGAGATTAAACATTTGTACCAAAAATTCACTCATTGCCCTCTCTAGGAACCATCTGCTAAAAGCTCATACCTACTTCCCCAACTCCAGGTTAGTGATATACATTAGAGTGAAAAGAACAGGATCCAAATTCCCCTTTGAAATTTCTCACACATGTTGTTGTTGTGTTGTTATTGTCATTGTTGTTGTTAAGCGCACAAAGCCAAGCTCCCCTAATTTTTATTTATTTTTAAATAAAAATTGTATATTGTATATATTTAAGGTGTTGATATGCATATATATAAGTGAAATGATTACTACCCTAAAGCTAATTAATATATTGATCGCCTTACATAGTTGCCATCATTTTTGTGTGTGGTGAGAGCACCTGAAATTTATTCTCTTAGAATATTTCCAGTATATAATACAGTATTATTAACTATAGTCATTGCAGCATTATTCGCAATACCCAAGTTGTGGAAACGATCTAAGTTTCACTCATTTTTTATTCAAACCAATGATAGTTTATTTTCTTGACATTTTAAAAAGATACATATAATCTATATTCATATTGGAAACTACTCCAAAACTTGTCCAATACTTTTTTTTTTTTTTAATATTTGAGCCTGGAAATGAAAGCCAGATAGAAAATGACCTAATGCTGAAGATAACAGACCAAATAGTAATAAAACAACCTAATTTTCAATTCTAAATTTTCATCATTATCTGACAATCCCTTAATAATCTAAGATACTTATAACTTTAACTCTTCATTTATAATTGGACTCCTGTGTTGTGAGCATTACATGGAATTAAGTCTCAGTGGTACATAATTTATGACTCATGCACTTGTAAATTAAATGGAAAATAAATTAACTTCAACATGAATTTCTAAGTGTATTTTGCAGTACCTAGTGTAAAAAAAAAAAATAGCTGCCAAAATCGTGAAATCATCCATTAAGTTAGATTTAAATCAATCATGCTGAGAAGAGAAGAAAATACCACAGCAATTAAACAATTACACTCACAATATATGTAATGACTGTAATCAGTGTATGTGACATAATTAAATATATGGCATAATATAAAAGTTAAAATACTTTAAAGAAAAATCAAAACAATAAGATAAGGAAAATTACTGTTTGTAGGTATCTTGTAGAAAAAGGAATTTATGTATTAGAGAATATGTTGATGATTTAGTTACAATATTCTTTATTCAGGTTTAGAATTTCCGTTTTTATTCCACAAGAAGAATATTAGAGGATATATGTAACTCAAAAAATAAATTCAGTAAATGTATTAAATATGAAGATCAAATTATTTTGGCTTGTTTAATTTAAAATATAAATACATACGATGAAACATTGCATGAAACTCACAATAATGCCTACCCTTTCTCCCAGAAAGAACCTGGAACCTGTAAGTATGTTACCATATATAGCAAAAACGACATTTTCCTGTTTGGGAGATGATTCTGGATTTTCCATATGGGCCCAAACTAATCACACCTATTCTTATGAGTAAAGAAACTTTCCCAGCTTTGGTCATCGGGAAATGTGATTACGGAAGAAAGGTCAGAGAGATACAATGCTGCTGGTTTTGAAGATGGAGTAAGAGGGCCACAAGCCAAGGAATACTGGAAGCTAGAAAAAGCAAGGAAGTTGATTTTCTCCCTAGAGCCTCTAGAAAGGAATGCCTGCAATTTACCTTTAGGCCAGCAAGAGCCTGGTTGTACTTCTATCCTATAGAAATGTAAGATAATAAATTTGTTGTGAATAAAGCCACTAAACGTGTGATGAACTGTTAAAGCAGCAATAGAAAATGAACACAAAGCCATGCATTTTCTTACATTCTGATTATTAAGAAGACCCGGTATAAAGCACTCAAAGAAATAAACCAAAAGAACCAAAAAGAAAACCAAACCAAAGCAAAACAAACCAAAAAACCACTCTACCCCAGAGTTTTCAAAATTTAATTTCAAAGAGAATTAGTTTTCTGAAGATTTATATAAAAATGATACCTATATCAAATATGTTTATTAAGTTGAGCTTAAGTTTATTTCCCATTTTAAAGATCCATAATATATTTTAACATTATATAGTATATTCTTACCAACTATTATATAATTTATTATGTGAAAATAGCTAGTATTGCTACATTAAACTACTGGTCTGCTCATGAGAAGACTCAAAAGACAAATTGCAAGCTAAAAACAAAACGACACAACACAAAACAAAACAAAAAAATGCTCTAATTTTACCTTACACAGACCACTAATACCTGAGCATCTAAAGAAGTACCAAGAATTCAGTAAAGAAACGCTGTCATAACTGGAAAATTTTTGAAATTGATAAAGCATTAACTGTCAGGCCATTCAATGCATAGACTCTCTGTGTCTATTGGGAAAATTATCAATATCACTCTTGATAGGAGAAGGCATATCTATAATTCACAAACATGCAGTTTCCTGTCTATCAAAAATCCAAAAGTTTGACAAAACACTCTGTTGATATGGCAGTGGGAAGACACTCTTGTATAATTCTTGTACATATAAAAAATGGAAAAATTTTTATTTAGGAACATTCAACAATATATAGTCAAATTATATATGTATTTTCTCTGGCCCAGCAATCTTGGTTTTGGAAATTAATTTCAAAAATACTTAACATATTAAATAATATATACATATAGGTATTCATGGTAGCACTACTGACATAAACAGAGAATAGAAGCAGCTCCACAAATTCATAAAGAACAATGGGTTGAACAAAATATGGTATAGCCACAACATAGAGTGCTATTCAGATGTAAAAAAATGGGTGAGAAAATACCTACATACCAATAAGGAAGGATCCCTAGACTATATTATGAGACAATAAATACAGGCCACTGAACAGTATTTATTGTATGAGAGTTCATGAGAATACAGAGACATATAAATAAGTATGCATGAGTGCTTACATTTTTAAAAACATTTTCAAAATAATCAAAAAATGAATAAAATGTAATTCATTATGCAGAGAGGAAGTGAACGTAGGTGAGGATTTAAATGAGACTTCTGTAAATAAAATTTGCTATATTGTTTTGAGTTTTGAATAATGTAAATATTTTTGCATAATCACAAGGAACAGAATAAAACTGAAACACACACAAAACAATGCTTAAATATTAAAACACATTAACCTAACTGATATTCAGCTGATGGCAAAGCTGCACAAATAATTTCTTAACGGAACATAAAAACACTATATTTTGAGTGTATATTTTTAGTGATATATTTTCTAAGAAAAAAGAACTAAAAAGAAATCACAAATTGCTTTTAATGGTATTATCAACTGTATATACAGTAGTTATAATTTATTTCAAACTATTATAGACACTTGAAGAATAAAGTTGATATATATTTATAATAATGCCAAAAGGAATCAAAATGTTTACATTAGAGAAAGAGGTAAAAGTACAAAAACAAAGAATATAAATGTGATATAGTAATATTATAGTTGAATGTGAAATACAGACATTAACTTATTCTCTAGTTATTACATTAACATATATCACTATATATGAACTATCTGTACATCCATGTGCTCGCAAACCCATGGACATACACATTCATGTACACACACATTTTTTTCTAGCACTATTCAAGAAAGCCTAAAAGCAATAATTCAATATTGACAAACACATGGCATCAAAATTTTTATATCTAAATGTCATTTCCTACTAAAAGAAAACAGGGATATTTATAAAAATGGGTGATTCTATGTCAGGAGTAAAACAAACAAAATGTACAGAGAAAAGCCAGGGATTTTGCTCAATGGCGGGAATACTATGTAACATTCTTGGGAATATACCAAAGGATACAGGAACTACCTTGAAAGAGCTTCTTTTGCCAAAGCATGGGAATATTTAATCATAGAGAGGAGAATAGCTAGAATTTTTCTACACACACAGAAACACAGACATAGAAACACACTCTTACACACAAACTTTATCTATCATCTCTTTACTTATTTTGCCGTTATCTACCTAACTGTATACTGTTGGCAGTTGTTAGGGTACAAACTCATCACTGTAAACATTGATAAGTACAAATCAAGAATCAATATTATGAATAACATTTCAACCTGTATTTTAGGAAAACTAATCAATGAGGAAAGTTCTTAATATAAGATTCTAGTTGTATTAGTTTTCTAGGGCTGCTATAAAAATCACTAAGACTGGATGATTTAAAATGCCAGAAATATATATATTTTTTTTAAAATTGTGGAGTTTAGAAGCCTAATGAAGTTGATGGCAGGGGGAAGGACATGCTGTAGCCCTGGCTTGGGCAAGGCAAACACATTGCATGTAAGCAAAATGTTTGTACCCCGTTATATCCTGAATTAAAAAAAAAAAAAAAAGATGATGGCAGGCCCATGTTCTCTCTGATAGCCCTAGGGGACAGTATTTCTTTGCTTTGTCCAAGCATCCAGTGGTCGTTGGCATTCCTTAGCTTACAGATGTGTGACTCCAATCTCAGCTTCTGTTGTCAAGTCTTTCTTCCCTCTGCGTCTGTATCTGTTTTCTCTTCTTAAAAGACTCTAGTAATTAGATTAGAGTACAACCTAATCTAGTGCAGCCTCATTTTAATTTGATTGTCTTGAAAATATCCTACTTTCAAAAGCATATCATGAAGATATTTGTGTACTATATGAATGTTTATCAAAGGCTGACCTCAGCAGAGGGGGATTTTAATAATCAAGAAGATAGAATGATTCATTCTTTATGTACAAGTCAGCCTCTTTTTCCAGCAACTCCTGTCATTACCCAAAGCACTCATGAACAAAGTGACCATGGTAGCAAGGATGGGGGATACACATGGGCTCAGCAAAATAGACTTCCACTCACCACCAATTCCCTGATATGAGACCATTCCCTGGTGTGATCATCTAGCTACCTGGTGGAAGGTTGATTCCATCGTATCACTTCCATAATGAAAGGGGCAGTGCCTTGTTCTTACTGGACTAGACACTTACCTTGAATATAGATTCACCTTCCTTTAATGGAATGCTTCTTCAAATCTACTATCTTTGGATTTAGATAATTCTTTATCACCCATCGTGGTGTTCCATACAGAGTTGCTTCTGATCAAGGAAATAATTCTACAGCAAATGAAGTGTGATAATAAGCTTGTGATCATGCACTTCACTGGTATTATCATGTTCCCCAACACATTGAAACAGTTGACTTGAGAGAATGATATTATAGAATGGCCTTTTGAAGACTCACTTACAGTTGCAAACTAGATAACAATACATGGCAATGCTAAAGCAATGTCCTGCAGGAAGCTGTACATACTGTAAATCAGCTTCCAATATCCGGTGCTGTTTGTTTGAAAGCCAATATTCTTGGGTACAAAATCAAAGTGTGGAAATGAGAGTGATACCATTCACTATTACCTCTAGCGATCTGACAGCAAAATTTTGCTTCCTTTGTCCGGGACATTATGCTCTGCTTAGTTTCAAAAAGAGGAATGATTCCACTGGGAAATACCATGATGATTCCATTGAACTGGAAGTTAAGATTGCCATCCACTTACACTGACCTTGTCACGCTGTTGAATCCTAATAGTGTTCCTGAGCTGCATATATTTTTTGCTATGCACATTTAACATGATGTTATCTTATTAAATTCTAAATTTAATTGTTGCTTCCTGAATTTAACTAAAAATTTAGAATATTTTAACTTTATCTGCCCCTTCCTTTCTTCTTGTTCGCATACTTGAGATCTAGAGTTTTAGATAAATCTTATTTTTTACCCATTCAATTTTTTATTAGTCACAATTTTATTTGCCTACATACATTTGTCAACTACTATGTGCTTCCTTTAGTCTTGTATCCTATTTCTTCCTTTTGAGTTTGTTTTTTTCCTTCCTGGATATCCCATTAAGATAGTTATTTTATAACGCATCTTCAATAAGATCAGTAAAATATTCTGGATGGACAATTATTTCCCCTTAGTGCTTTGACATTGTCCTCTAATGCTACTGATTAGAAGCCTCGTGTAGGTCTATTTTCTATTATTTCATAGAAACATAAGATTTATAATTTTGTTCTTATAGGTGATCATTTTTTAATTGTTCCTTTTAAATATATTGCATGTTAATATCATTTATGGTATTATTTCCTATTATTTTCTATCTGAATGTCTTTTCGATTCTGGAATATTTTTCACCATTATGTTTTAAAATAATAAAATAATAATACATTTCTTTTATTTCTCATTTCTTTGCTTTTAGGATAATATATATGTGTGTATACATAATTTTATAGGAAATATATGTGTAAATATCTGTTTATATCTATGTATCTAATCTCTCACAGGGCCTTAATTTAATTTTTAGGTGCCTTAATTGATTTTTTAAAAATTTCTCCTCTCTATATCTAACTGATCTGTTTTGTTTTGTTTTAGCTTTTCCACTAAGCCATTTAATCTGTTACTTTTGTTTCTATGTTTATATTGATAGTTCCATGTTTATATTTACGCTATTCTATTTTACTTTTCTTGTGTGCTTCTTGATTATGTTCTGTAATAGATTTCTTCCAAGATGTTGCTCTTTGATTACTGGTTTGTGAGTGGTCTCTCTAATAAAATTTTTTTTTTTTTGTCATTAGTAAACTCTGGCAGTTTATAAGTCCTAGAGCAGCTGCCCGCATTATCTAATGAGTGCAATTTCTTTCCCTTATTGATTACAAAGAGCGGCTAAGGTATTACTAATAGCTACTTCAACTCCTCTTCACTCCCTTGGCTTTAAAGTTATTTTACAATTCAAGTGCTTGGAGATATGTGTTTTTTTGTTTATTTTGATCTTAAATATGGAAGAAAAATATGTACATTTATAGATATTGAATATATGTAAAATGTATAATATATATAAATATACATAATGACTAACTTTTGCTTTGTTTTCTACTGGGCAATTTTGAGGGAATTTAATGGGCTAGCTTTATATCTAAGTTGCAATAAATATTTGAAATTTCTATAGTCCTAAAGCTAAATATCAGCAATTCAGGTCAAATCAAGTATTCGTCTTTTAATTGTTTTAATATGATACTTGTGGCAAAGTTTGGAAAATAAAATTAAGATAGCTGCATAA
>RJWJ010011790.1:0-43496 GCA_004363605.1 Indri indri | reverse complement strand
GTAATTAAATTAAAGAGCTATGGTCATTCTACTCAAGGTGATTGTAACACATAAACATCTCCAAAATACTAAGGCAATCTTTCTGAGAGGGTTATTTTCCTTAATCAGCAGGAAGGTGGTTACTGTAGTATCCTAATTTTAATAAACTTAGCTTGAATTTAAACATATCCCCACTGCTGACGAACTCTCTGTTAGTAAGAAATTTAGGAAATAACCAGATATTGGAAACAAGAGTTATAATCAGAACAAAAAATACAAAAGTAGCCCACAAATCACTTTACATTCATCTGAAATATTTTCAATAATAGTTAATGCATAAATTATTATACGCAACTCCTTCATTACCTGTATCATTACTATTCAATTTGCAAAAGCCAAAATACAAGTTTAAAGGTAGTTCTACCCAAGTGGAATCAGTATACAGGTTGCAACAATACATCAATATTTGAAGAAGGTGTATAGCACTTAAATGGGTAAAAACATGAATCAATACTAGATGAACCAATACCAGAGCTCTGGTAACAGTAGACTAGAAAAAACATCTTCCATTCACCATGAGCACCTTTGACAACACAAAACATCTTTAATTAATATTCCTGTCTGAGTACTTCACTTAAAAGAGAAAAAGCGTATAATTCATTCATGTAAACATTAGAATTCACACAAGATGAGAACACCTGCTTCTACAGTTAGAAGAAGTCATTTTTAACAAAACAAGTACATCCAATATTAATTCTCAACTTTTGGAGATTTTTGCACGGTCATGACTAGAAAACAACCACATTCCCCTGGAGTCCTTTGATGCTTTAAAATACACTGTTCCTAAATTTAAGAAATGTGTTACAAATGTATTTGCTTCAAATTTACAAATGTAGTTTTAGTTTTGAAGTACATATTTGCCGGGTTGGAATTTCAACTTAACTAGATGCTAGCATATACGCCAATAAACTTAAGAAATTGCCTTCATTGGCAGTGGATTTGTTGCTTAGCTTACCCTGTGCAAACCGTGTTATCTCTGGTTAAATTAAAGGTAAAGGAAATTAGGCACTCAAAATGTCCCAATGAATTAGAGGCAAAGAAATTTTCTGGATTTGCATTGAAGGAGCCCATAAATGCCTTTCCCCTGATTTATCAGTGCTCCTGCTCCCAAATCCCAGTAGATAATATATACATCTACTTTAATGAAGCACATAGTTTTTCTCGTATTTTTATGGACTTGTTCCCTCCCAATCCTTATAACTATATCTTTTAGAACCACAGGCCAGAAAGTGTAGAAAGAAATACCAGGTCTGACCCTGAAACCTTTTTCTTTAACATCCGTACTCTGTCAAGCACTGGCTGGTGTGATCTTGGACATGCCCTTTGATCTCCCCAAACTTCAGTTCTCCCCTCTCTGTTCTTCTTCCCGTGATTACACAGGTCACTGCCTAGGACTGTTCTATACGGTGTAAAGCAATATATTGGTAAAGGCTAGGATGTTATATGAAGAAATCAGAGCTGTACTTTATCAAGCCTCTGCTTAATTTCCATTATATTTTCTCTCCCCTTGCCATGGCTTGAACCCACTTAGCCTTGAATTTCTTTGATCTTCAAGGCAATGTTATTCTTACTCCAAGCACCAGAAAGCCTTCTATGCGACTCACCTTTTCTATAAATTCTCATTGGGCAAGTTACACATTTTCTGAGTTTTCTTATGCCAATAGAAGGGCAGATTAACACTCATTTACCTTCTCCGGGTAATTATAGGATGTAATTGTTAATTTGTGCAATGATTTTGTGCTAAGCACTCTATTAAGTCTATAATAAACTATATTATATCTTATTTAATTTCTCCAACAGCCCTGTGACAGAGTGACTCAGAATCCCCATTTTAACATGAAGTCAAGTAACTGCCCAACGTATGGCATCTGGGAAGTCACAGAACTGCCATCTGAGCCCAGGCCCTTTTACTTTGAGGCTTAAAGTAAACCCTCTTCCCCAAGGTAACTTGATTTCATATTTTAATTTAGATTCTTAGTAATTTTGTTGACACACTGAAGTCAACTTCTGCTACATTAGAAAACGGATGGAAACAGCAAACCCAGAGCTTGGTTTCAAAAGAAAAAAAAAAGCAGTTGTATTTGTAAATATACCAATTGTTGTCCCCCAGGTTTCTATACCCAGAGCAATCAGAATATCTGTAAAATTAAACCAGCAACACACCATGTGCCAAAGATGAACAGTTTCACAGCACAAAGTTGGTTGATTAAGTCTTTCGCTAAAGCTCTATAAGTGATAACATGATAACAGTAGTCAACATAAATGCTTTCCTTCAGGCTATTTTCATATGTCTTGTGGAATTCTGCTAGAAGATTTTTCTCTGCACACACATTACTGGATTATAAATGCCACACATTTTTTAAAAAAATTAATACTTTTGCAAAAAAGTCAATGAATGTTACACAAAGTGTTGAAATATTAGTACTCAAAACAGACCTGTGATCTCATTAGAAGCAACAATAGCAAACTTTTATTTTTTTGAAAAAGCAGAATGTTAATTAAAAAATATATGTACTGGTAGCTCTTACCTTAATTCTTTGCCCGTGGTGTATCCTAGATGCTAACATACAGAAACCTCTGTTGGCTTCTCTGTAGGCTGTCTCCAAATATTCACTTATTTTCAGAAGCAGAGAAGGGGGAATTTAAAGGGGGCAGGAAAGAAAGCCACCCTTACAATGGCCCTGCCATTATTCTCTCAGTGAATGCCTAGCAACAGAAGTCCAGGGACCTAGAAACTTAGATGCCTGAGGTCACTGACCCCCAGCCTGTCTCCTGTCTTTTCAGTTAGCCCAGGACCCTAGAGCTCTTAGTGAAAAGTATTATCCAACCTGAAGGTTTAGCCACCGCCATGATTAAAGTGTTCAGAATAATGTAAAACTAAGAGAATTTTCTCAAATATATTGATGGTATTATATTTTGTTAATTAATATTATTTAAGCCAGAAAATAGGCACAAGAAAATATTAAATTACCATCTTAAATTAAGGGACTAAAAAACCCCCTTGTAATTAACATTTATCTGTGAAAGTGGAAAAACAAACAACATTTTACCTTTAAAACACATCTGCAAAGGTGGAAAAACAACTGTACCTGCTAGAAATGAATGTTGTAATATCCAATGCCAGTCAGAGATCAATTTTCATTATAAAAACTTTACACAGTGATTTGACTATCTCAGACTTTGCGAATTTCATCTTCCAAAAGAAATCTGCCTCAAACTTGAAGGAGACGGATAAATTTGCCATCAGTCAGCATATGATTGTTGGAAAAAGATGATAGGGTGATTCATTAAAGTTGAGTCTCTTTTATTAGCCCAGGTGCAGTAGCGTGTACTGGAAAATGACACAAATTCACATTTTTCTGGAATTTGATGAACGGCATCATCAGCATTAAATCGTTATCTATCTGCTCTCCATGAAGGGCCTTCTTCTGAAGACCCCTTAATAAAGGGGTCTTAATAAAGGAAAGGCAAACGCAATACACACACAAAGAGAGAGAGAGATGCTGTTATTGATTTTGAGTGAAGAAAGAGGGGACACTTTTTTATTTTTACGAAAAACTTGTTTAACCTTTAGGGAAATATTCAAAGAAAACATTTCAGGCTTTCTAAAAATCCTGACAGATTTTAACTAAAGGTCCATATGGCCCAAATCAAATGCTGCTTTGTAAATGTGTTGCAATAATGTTGGAACTAAGACCTAATATTACTAATTGTAATATGTGGAACAAATGCTTATTTGAAAGAATGTTAGGCCTCCGCTCATTCCTGCTGGGACTATTTTCACTTTCTATGCTCTGTCATCATCGCCTGGGCTGCTTTTGTTATTTTCTTTTCTCTGATATTTCATGTAAGTTTAAATGCACTGAAACCATTAAGTATGTAACCTAAGCCCTCTATGATTGAAAAAAAATAAAATATCTGATATGTGATTTAAGTGATAGTATAGTGGATACGTTGTATTAGTCATGAGAATCAGAAAAGTTACACAAATGCATTATATGGATTGAGCACCTTCATTTAAAGTCACATATAATGCCAATTTTAAGATGCTTATAAATATAATTAACTGCTCGATCCTCTCCCTAATGTAGTATTCAAGAAAGATTAAAATACTTTTAAAATAACATGCACTCAAGGCAAGGCTACATGTACAATGAAATTGTCATTACTCTTTAAGAAATGCCACTAAGTTGGGTGTTGGTTTAAACAAACCAATTGCAAAAAGATATTTTGAACAAAATTTTTTTCTTGAAAGTTACAGAGAAATTGCAGCTTTAAAGCACATGCAATTTTGTTTCTAAACAACAGATGGCACTATCAAATTCTAGATTCACATTGTAATTATTTTTCTATTTTTCTCTTTTTTAATTAAAAAAATTCATAATGACTGTTTCATCTTCAGAAACACTAGTAGATTTAATTCAAGAATTAGTTTTACTGGCGTTCAACCTTGAAGAAAAATGTTTTGTACTATCTTGAATAAAATATTGCTTTTTCAGAATTCACATCTAACAGTAGTTGAGAAGCAGATTGATCGAATTTTAGAAACATTTGAAAAAAAAAAACATTAAAACATATGAAATCAAAGCTCATAATCAAATTCATTTACCCCAAGAGCGATTTAACCCTCCACTTTGAAACCATGATATTCTCTTCTGAGCATGGGTGGAGCTCAGGATGGTCTGTGGGGGGAGAGGCTGGACTGGGCTACTGTGGAACTGCATAGCCATTGGGAAGCCCCATGCCTGACAGTCACATGGAACTTACAAAGCAAAATAAAATAAAGTAGCACAATTGCCAACTTGTCTTTTTCTTTCCCTCAAGAACTACAGTCAAGGGTAGAACATATGGGGAAAGAGCCGAGAAGGAAGAAAGATAAAAAAAAATCTTTTGTTCTGATAGAAGATAATACTACCCCAGTCTGGCATAGGAAAAGCAGACTCATTTATTGAAGAATTTTGCCATGCACTTGAGCTCTTTGGCAGGAGTGTTTAAAGTCAGCAACTTTATCTCAATGATTCCCTTATTCTGGTCTACCTTGGGGCTGTCAGTGAGGGCCGGAGGTAGAGTTGCCGACTTCAATCATTTATCTGCTTATGTGTCCTATTACACCCTACTTACAGCAATCCTGGTGATATACCTCTGTTGTGCCAAGTGTTTTTCCTTAGAACAAAGTTGTGGAAATTTAGTCTTAAAATATCCTTGATCTGTCATTATCCCATTTCTGTTATTGATATCCTTTTTCTTAAAAAATACATACTTTTCCTCTCTGATGTTTTCTTTATATCATTCAAGAGTAATTTATCACATCTTTGTTCTCCTCACCTAACAAAATATTAATAATTTATCCTTTAACATTTTCCCTACCTCATTCCTTTCAAATTCTTATTTTGCTTGACAAAATAGACTTTGAATATAACTAAAAGGTATTAATGTCACTTAATATACTTTTTCTATTTCAATATATATCTTCATATATAGCTTAGAAGAGATCCCCATTTTAGTTTATATGTTCGCTATTCCTAGTTCTCTGTTGAATTTATATAAATGAATTGTTCAACTATTTTGAGTATACTATGAACGGTATAAATTTGCTCTGCTAATTTAGTAACATTGAGAGAAAGATTTAATTATCTTTACCTATTTTCCCAAGACTGAGAAACAAAATCCATAAGTTGTCACTTCCCATTTCCGGTTATGTAAAAGTCTAGGGCTTTATAAGTTATCTTGGAATGTCATGATGTTCTCACAAGCAAAAAAAGATAAATACAAGAAATGTCTAAGGTGTATTGAGATCTCTGATGGGGGGGTGTCAGGTAAGACTGGGGTTAAAGCACTGAGAGCTGCCAGCATCCTGTTGACAATCTAGAGTCCACCAAAACAATAACAGCAGTAACAGGAGTGGCAAAGTGAAATGTTTACAGGTGACAGACATATATGTAAGTGAATAAAGATCAATTTTTCTTGAAAAATATAGATATCTAGTCCATCTTTCATATTTCCACTTTTCATAGAGATACAGCACATTAGGATTAGTATAAACTGCAAAAAGCAGAAAAATGCAAAAGAACAAAGGCTTAACTAGAAATAATTTCTCTCTTGGAAAAGTTCTGAGAAAGACAGTCAAGTGCTAGAATGGCAACTCTGTTCCAGAAAGTTCTCAAGGACCCAAATACATCTAAGCCACTTCTCTGCCATCTCTAGTTTATATCCTGTGTCTTGAGGGTTCAAAAATGACAGTAAGAGCTCTCTCCATCATATCTGTGTTGCAAGGAAGTAGAACAGAGAATAGATGGAAAAGAAAAGGAAGCAAAGAGTGTGCACGAGATGTCTTTTAAGGAAGGTCCCAGAGGCTGTGATAAAACACTTCTCCTAACACTTAACTGGCCTTAATTTAATCTCATATCACACCAAGCTGCAAGAGACGCTAAATGTACCTTTCTTTCACTCTACCTGAACACAGAGTATCGCTCAACATACAGGCCTATGTAATCACTATCGAAAAGTAAGAATGGACACAAACCTAATCCTTTAACTCTAATTGGAAATAGAAATGCTGTATTACTAGTCTCTCTTTCTGTCTCTCTCTCTCTTATTTTTGGTTTTCGCAATCAAATCTAATGAACTTGATTGAAAATAAAATGAAGGAACATGTATTATATGCTGTTGTTATGGTAACTGGAATGGTTGAAATGTATGCATTATTTTCACAGCACAAATAATACATTCCTAACCATATATTCTAAGAAATTGCCACAGGGTTTCCTTAATGACAAGAATATAATGGAATATTCATTTCTCAGTTGACAAAAACACAGTTTTTACTAATTGGACAGATTTTTAGCAGATCTGTAATTTATTTGATTAAATTAAATTTTCAGCTTGTTTTCACGACGAGTTGTTGGAAATAAAAATCTAAAGGTCTAAACAGGAGAAGTTAAAATTTGAATATTTTTGGTTGAATGACTTCTAATTTTCACTTGTAATTCACTAGCAGAATAAATAAATATTTCCACTGGATAGGAACCATCTCAAAGACAACATGACAAATGCCAATATTACTAGGGATTTAAAGTAACCTATAGATTATGTTCTGTCTCATAGTCCACAAAATGTTATAACTCATATATTAAATATTAGGAAAAACATTTTGTTTATGACATGACATGTGCATGTATGAGGCATGCATGTGGATAAAGAGAGATAAAGTTGTGAAAAATTTTTAAAGTTTTGTCTATAGTCAGAATTTTCATTTTTCAAAAACAAAATGTAAACTACTCAAGCACAACAAAATCAATACATGTAACCAAAAACATTTGTACACCTGTAATATTTTGAAATTACCAACAAGGAATAAAATGATCATTTTTAAAATACACGTGCCATGGCTGTATAAGATGTTAACGTTAGAGGGAACTAAATGCAAAATATACAGAAACTCTTTATACTTTGCAGTTCTTTTATGAGTCTCATATTATTTCAAAAGAAAAAATTCTAAATATGTTCAGTCTTAAAGTATATTAGAAACATTTATCTAAAGTTGTGTTAGGGTCATGTTAATATATTAATAAGGTTACATACAAGAAGACAAAGGATAAACCTAAAGTGAGTTTGAATATGACTGTTGTTTTAAGTCATTTGCATTCAACCTTATCGACTACCTCGAGTGGGTCCACGTTATCTCCCAACATATAAACACATGGTTACACGCAACATTTAAAGTACACAGCAGGAGCATTGAGATATTAAGGACACACTATTTGTCAGGAAATGATAAAGTCCCCCAGTCTCTCATCCCATGTGCCAGGCTTTCTTAGGAAAAGCACCTGCTACATCCATGAACAATGACCAATGGGCTTGAAAGGCAAGTAAGCAGAAGTGTTTATCCCAGCAATTCATGAAAACATTGAAAAAAAGAAAAATGAAGTCAGCTTTCCTCAGAACTAAAGTTTCTTCCTGCCTTTTTTTCTTCCACAGTTAAAACTGCCACTATTGTTCCAGATGCCCAAGAGAAAAAAATGAACTCAGAAATGCATGCTTTTGTTGCTGAGATACAGGTTTGTTGTTTACGCTCAACAATCCTCTCCACTGCACCCTTCCAGTTCAGCTTGCTCTCATAGACGCTGCCTCTTGGTGCTGCTTACATAATTCACTCCGTGAAGCACCATCAGATTTTTCTAGTGAACGTCCGTATCTCTGGGCCTTCCCTGATGCCCACACCCGCTCCCATCCCCATGTACGTACATACTCGTTCGAGCATCGGAAGACTCAATACTGAACTCCGGTATTTAGTTCTATGTAGTTCAACAAGTGGAAAGCACATTTTACTCCAGGCTGTGTTTAGTCAACACTTTTATTCGCAAAGAATTAAGATGAAATTCTTGCACTTGAGGAAAACAGAGGAGAAGTTGGCCATTTAGCATTGTTCTCTTTCCTATTCTCCAAATGTACTGCTTGGTATGTTTTCACAAACCTAAGATACCTATGTAACCAGCACCTGGATCAAGAAAGAGATAACCATGACCAGAAAAGCTCCTCTTCTCTCAGTAATCCCTCCCACGGGTAACCACTTTCCTGACTTCCAAGAGTAGAGAGCACTTTTACCATTTTTAGTTTTTATATAAATTTAATCATACACACACACACACACACACACACAGGTACACACTTCTTTGGGGTATTGTATTAGTTTTCTATTGCTGATGTGACAAATTACCACCAATTTACTGGCTTAAAACAATACACATTTTTTATATTAAAGTTCTGCAGGTTAGAAGTCTGACACAGGTCTCACTGGGCTAAAATTGAGGAGTTGCCAAGGCTGTGTTCCTTTCTGGAGGCCGTAGGGGAAAATCTGCCTTCTGGCTTTTTCTGTCCTCTAGGGGCCACCCACAGTCCTTAGCTGGTGGCACTCTTTCTTCATCTTCAAAGTTAACAATGATGCATCACTCGGATCATTATTCCATAGTCACATCTCCCTCTGACTACAGTAAGGAAAGTCTCTACACTGTTCAGAACATCAAATTGGTATTAACTGATCAACACTTAAGTGCACATATAGTAGTAACATTCATCAGGTGTCAAGCACATGGGAGGGGGGAAGAGGAGATGGGTATATTCACACTTAATGAGTGAGGTGTACACCGTCTGGAGGATGGACACGCTTGAAGCTCTAACTCGGGAGGGACAAAGGCAATACATGTAACCTAAACATTTGTACCCCTGTAATAAGATGAACTAAAAAAAAAAAAAGAACTTGTGTGATTAAATTGGACCCTCCTGCTTCCTGGATAAAACAAGATACTCTCCCCATCTCAATACAACCTTAATCACATCTGCAAAGTTCCTTTTGCCATGTAAGGTAACATACTCACAGATCTTGGGGATTAGGATATAAACGTCTTTAGGAGGTCCTTCTTCTAAGATGGAATTGCTGGTCATAAAATATGCGTATATTCAGATTTAGTAGGTATTGCTAGTTTTTCAAAATGGTTATATCAATTTTTACCCCTACTGGCAGTGTATGAGTTGTTGTCAATATTTAATATTTTTGTCTTTTTTTACTTTTTTCTGTTCTAGAGAACAGTATATGATGTGCACCTGAGTTCTCATTAATTCCAAATTTTCTCTGTTTTTCAAAATGCTGAGTCAAGAACTCTAAAGGGTGTGAGATATTACCCTGCTTACAAGCTAACAAGTTAGCCTGCCACAATTTTATGGATTCTTGCAAAAGACACGAGATTCCTGGGTCAGTCATGAAAGACAGTTTATCACTCATAGGAATAGCAGGGGCAAGAATATCTGCATTTATTTTCATTCCTCACACCCCAGTTCCCACAGGACAGCACAAAGAGGGCCAGATGTTCCCTGTGCATGCAGGTTGCTACATTACAGGAAAGGAACCCTTTGCTTAGGGCACTAAGCATGTCAACAAGATTCTGACTGCTCAGTCTTGCCCAAGACATACCTCTCTAGCCAGTGGGAAATAACCCACTGGCTAGGCTTCCCTCCTGGACCTGACCTGATCAGAAAGCACTAGAATGATTCTTCAGTTGTGAGCCCCAGACTTCTTTGGGGTATCTGGCTGACTCCATAGCTGGCGGATCTAGGGTATCAGATTAGAACCTGCAGAGGGAGAAGGGACTGGCCCATAGGGACCCTGTTCAGGCAGGGAGTGCCTTTCCTGAAAGGCAATGCACACCCTGTAGATCCTGGCAAAGTTACCCAATTTAAAACCACCAGAAAATGACTAAATATTACTTCTTTCTTTAAGCGACTGCCATTTTTATTATGGCTTGTGAGAGGAGGGAAGCCTTCCAACTAAGGTTTAGAGCATTGTCATATGTCCCTGAGGTATAGCTCCCCACTCGATTGGAATCTAGGGCACAGAACCCGTAAATGAGGATTTACACAAGCCTCTCTTATTGTCCAGGGAATAAATTGTGGACCATAAAAGTGAAATATACAATTCCCAGTGCCTTTTAAATGTATAAAAATGCAGGGCCAGCTCAATGTGCTTTGCGTTGGATTAACAACATGCTGTTACATGGTGACACTGTCAAAAGCACCTTATATTTCAAAGCAGGATACATTAGTGCTAGAAAAAGAGGAGCAGAGCTCTAGGGTATATCCCTGATTCCTCTGTGAATTTGTTGCCTAAGGCAGAACAAAAGAGCACATGGCCAAAAACAATGCTCCAGATCAGCCCTGACTGGGTCCTCAGCCCCACTCTATGGCGTTGGCAATTCTGTTTCCTTATCTGCAAAGCGAATATCATTATTAATACCCAGCACACTTCAGAGGATTAAATGAGGTTAATTAATTTAAAGCACTTAGGGCTCAGCCTGGGCCGTAATAGGATATCAATAAACACTTATTCACGTGGGACATAGAATGACAGTATACGCATAACTTACATATATACATATAGAATTAACATAAGAAAAACTATTTTTTAGAAAATAGCCTAAGGTGCTAAAAGAAATAGAAATCACAGTAGTGAAATTGTAATTTAATTTAGCTTGTGCTTGTTTGGCACCAACCACCTGGACATTTCAGTCAGTTTAGTGCAGTCGTTCTCCAGGTGTGGCTCTCACCAGGTGCATGGTGACATTATCATGAAGGTCTTGAGCAAGGGTGAAAGAGGATTCCTGAGTAGTCTTGCTGGGAGTTACTATTTTGGAGGAAAACATATGACTTAATCACTTGAAATCTTATTTCTTTTTCTTGTGACCATTCTGTGTTTACAGAGAAAGTTGCTGAAAGTGGCTCTTTATCATTTTGGTCACAAAATCTAGCTTTAAATGTATAAATTCAGTGCTTTTACTGCTAGTTCCTCTGAATTTAACATATTCCCTGGATAGAAACTGGCACTGTGTCCTGTGGGAATTCCTCATATTTTAAGCAAACACTGAGTGTTAATGCATGTCAACTCTCCTCTTGGCATTCTGAGATTTTTAACACCTTACTAGCTTCGAAAGTTCAATCAGGTGAAAAACACTGTAATATTTTTAACATTTAAATCTCAAAGGCCTGGTCCCAACTAGGCTAAGAATACATTAATGGAAAAAGCCAGGCTTTGGGGGCAGGAGAACTGGATTCAAACACGAGATCTACATTTTAAGCTCCCCAAGGACTCAGTTTCCTCATGTTGCAAGTAAAAGAAAGAAAGATACTCACAATTTTGCAACCTGAAAATAAAATCCTAAGCCCCCCAAACACTGTATGGACCCTGCTCCTCCTTAGCCAAGAAGACCCTGGAGAAATCTGAAAAACTGAGTTCCCTGCCATGACTGGGCATGAGGTCAGACATGCCTCATTACACTCCCTCCCTTTTGCAGTTTAGGCACAAAAACTGACCAGCATTAAAGTTAAAATAGAGATCATACGACTGACAGAACAGACTTTTTGTGGCAATAAGATACCAAATTTAAGTAGGTCACATTTGGCAGGCTTCCAACGTACTACCTGAAGAAGATCTTCAGATTCATGGCTTATATCCTGTCCCCGAGTAAAGAATCTTATTGTCAAGCCGTTGCTGTGCAGATTAATACATAACCTGCTGACATTGAAAAGGGCACTGATATGTTTCTAAATCATAAAGTTTTGCTGATTTGTTTCTGAATCATGAAGTTCTACTGATTGTCTTGCCTGTAAAACATTTTAGCCTGTATGTTGTCATCTGTAGCCGAAGATTGTAACATCTGTAACCTCCAATGAGAAAAGACAACTCTGATACATTCTCCTAAACTTTCTTATAAAAGCATTCCAACTTGTAACAGACTCTGGAACACTCCCAACTTTGTTCGTGTGTCTTCCCAGGTTGATCCTCAAATTTGGCTTTCAATGAACCTTTAATTATTTCTGCCTCAACAGCTTTAATTTCGGTGGAGAATTCCTACCTCAAAGGTTAATGTAGGGATTAAATGCTATATGAAGTTTTGTTCGGCAAATTCACTTATTCGGGTATTAATGTGTGCTGATTTTGTGACAATCTATCAACAAAGAATTGAGTATCTGGTGTTTATGGAAAGGAAATTAATACCTTCGTATAATTTTCAATTCAATATCCGATGTCTTGATTTAAGACAATCAGAGAACTGTTGAAGTATCACCATCTGTTCAATTGATTACCCAAATACGAGGATCTAGTTGTAAGACTGGCATTAATTCTGATAAACTATGACTTGTCATCATGATCTTAGATATTCATTAACAAGATATATTGTTCTGTTTTAGGACTCTAAAGTGATTAATAAGTGGATTATTACTATTATCTAGTGCATAAATACCCTACTGTGTTGTTTATTCAAACAGTAGTATCTGACATCCTGAATCAGTCCAATGGTGAAGTAAATCTGCTCTATTTACTGTGTCCAGTGGTAGAAAATCTGACAGTGATCTGATTGGGATCATAAATATTTGATTTTGGTTTTCAAAGGAGTCTACCTTTCATGTTGCCTAAGTACTTACTGTTAATATAATCATCTTTATTCCTGGTGGTTGTTTCAGCATCTATAAAACCACATTTATTTTAAAGTTCCACTTGAATCACAATTTTGCCACTTGGACATAAAGAACACTATGTTACACCTGGAAGGACAGGCAATTCAAAGAACAGTATAAAACTAATGTCGCAAGCAGAGTACTCTAATTTTTCCCAATGGACCCATGAATCTACACCCCTCTGGATAGCTGCTCTCAAGTTTTCGTTTTCTTTGCAATGTTCAACAGTTCTGTCATTGAAAAGTGTTGCTTCCAGAATTGATGGTGTTAAATAAAATTTATGGAAGCCATGATTTGGACTGAGCTCCAGTACCAGGCCCCACAGACTGAACCAAAATGGAGTGACTTGTGCTAAAGTCCTACTTCGCCAAGCCCAAACCAAGTGTTTACCTGACCTTTCTCAAAATCAGGAAAGTGAGAGAGAGCATGGCCAAATCCCCAGACAAGCCCGTTTTAGGGGGCATGATTTGGAAGTTCCCTGTGCTTTCACTTTTACAAGGAAAGTAACTTCGAAATGACCAATGTAGTTTTTGTTTTATGTTTCTGCTTTCCTCAGTCCTTTTCTGTCTATAAAACCAAATTCCTCTGCTCAGCTCATTGGAACACTCATCCTCTTTTGTAGAATGAAGTATTGCCTGACTCCAGAATCACAAATGAAAGCCAATTAAAGTCTTTGAACTGAATTTGCTGTAATTTTGTCTTTCGACAATAGTTTCCGAACTGAGTCGAGGAAAGAAACAATCTGACATCCAGGTGAAAAGAATGGAAACAGATGAGTGAGTTCTTCAGAGCTGTCTTTTCTTATTCTGACACATTCCATCACTCTACAAAAATAAATAATTCTACTGTCTGGATAAATTTGGTTCATGAATGGGAGAATAAGAATGATATCTTCAGTAAAAGTGGAAATCGTGGGTAAGAAAAGGGAAAGAATTAAAACGCCTAAACCAATCTTATTCTTATGAAAATATCAGATAGCCAAACTAGTATGATGCAATAACATTTTGAATCAAAAGTAGTCTTTTCATGCAGAAAGAAGTCTACGTTTAGGAAACCTTTGGGGCCAAACGCCAAGTTCCAAAGACAAGTACTGTCCAGACCAAAGCAGGCTTCTGGTCCTCACAGGGACTCCTGGAATAAGTAGACAGTTTTCTACTGCAAGAAACAATGGAACCAAAGGAGAGGCTGAGTGCTTTAAACTGAAGATCAGCAGGTGTAGAATTGCTTGGGAACCTTCTGGATACTTGCTCCGAGCACACACCAGGCACTGGAGATGTAAAGGAATGTGTGGTCCTCGATTGTTCAATAAATAGCTATCGATTTGCACTAAATGTTTAGTAATATGTCAGTCCATGATCAGAATTTGAAAACCCAGGAAAATACATTTAAACAAATTTATTTTTAATAAATATATTAAATTAAATTTAATAAATATATTTAAAACACACTTAAATACATTTAAAAGTGAATCCCTTAGAATATTCTCTATTGTCTATGTCCGATTTAGCAGTCAACATGTGCACTTTCGACCAAACTGTCTAGACAGTTTAGAATGGAAAGTCCCACAGAGGAGGACGTTCAAGGGTTAACAGATGCTTTTGTTCTTCCAAATGATTCTAGCAAGGGTGGTAAAATCAGAAGACACATTCTTTATAACTTGATTATAATTCAATTCCTTATGTTCTCACACCTAAACTTTGTTTACTATACTGATGATTTTTGAGGTTAACCCCCTCTTTTTAAAGTGTGAAATTATAACAGCTATATGATACTGATGAGGCTGGTTTTAGAGGCTCAAATTCAAGCTTCAGAACTTATTTTTAGTTGTGCATATTTAAAATTGTACAAAATGTCATAAAATACATTTCTTTGATATATGACACTTTTTCTTAGGGTACATTTCTAAGAGTGGAATTGCTGAGTCAGGATGTATATTGAATGATTTTGGTACATATTTTTAAGTGGTCTTTTAGAAAAGGTAATTTTTAATTGAAAAGACAAAAGGTTATCTCTTGTTGGGCATACTGATATTTTGCTTATTTTTTCCTTTTTCTTACCTGCATTTACTTACTTTTCTTTAATGAGCATGTACTATTTGTATAACACAAGAAAATAAAGAAGAATTATATCTGTGGAGTGTTACATCAGTTTTTCCTGTCATGGAAATCCACTTTGTCTTTTAACCTACCTTGAGAATGTTATTTTAGCTACTTAAATGCTCCCTATAGGTTAGGACCATAATCCAAGATGATTAAGGAGATTGAATTCTCATTTAATTGATTGTTGCTGCAGACACTCACACAGAGATAAACAAAGCCATTAAACACAGGTCTCTTTTGCATTTAAAAAGACTTAACACGTAATTTCACTACTATTCTTTTTTTAGCATATACAACATCTGCATTGTGTGTGTGTGTGCATATATATGTGTGCACATATTCTGTTCTTTTGTCTCTATCTTAATGATCTGGTAAGTATATGCTCTTCCTTACTTGAAAATGAGCTGCACACATTGGAGTAACAACAGTGAGGTTTGTTTATATAAATCAGTTTTTCCTTTTGAATATCATGTGAAGATGTTTGAATACTATTTTTTCTTTGTTATACATGTATTTAAAAATATATCTGTGAAATATCTAGCTAGACTTCCTGTAGGAATCAGAGATTTACTATGGAAAGAGACATATTTCTGCATTGTAAATTTTGATAAGTAAAATAAGAATTCACAACTTTTTCAACCATTCTCAAGTGTTATTATCAAAAGTCTTTGCAGTCAATGTAATTACTTGGAGTTTCTTCTTATTCTGATTAACCACCCCCCCCCCCAAAAAAATTCACACATAACAAAAGTTGTTACTTTTAGTCCAATATTTTAATGTGGAAATTTAAGAGAATTTAAATAGAAATGGGCTCAGAAAAGAACCAGTGAGACTTAGAGAAGAATCATTGTCTACTATACAGAAGGTGATTTAAGAGTAACATAATGATATATATATCATTATATATATATATATACGAAGATATATATATGAAGAATTATATATATATGGAGAATATATAACCATGAAGAATTAATAGACTGAGTATATAGACAAGTTGTCCTACTCTTGCGAAGACAAAAGAAGAGAAATTGAATTCAATTGATGTATATTTAAAAGTTAAAAATATAAATAAATTAAAAATAGATGACTGATAAAACACATGCTGTAATGTAACATTTTATAGTCCAAATGATGTTGTAAATCTGTATTGATTGACATAGATATGTTTTCATATCAAAGTCACTATCAAATAACACTTAAGAAATAATTTCTTCTCTGAATAATTTCCTTTTTTAAATTTCTTAATAACATAAATTTTCAGTGTTATGGGGAATAGCAAGTTTTCAAAACATTAATGATGTGCTTTTTATATAGTGGTGAAAACAATCTTAAATGTCACTTCATACTCTCAAATTAACTAAAGAGGAAAACATATTAGATGCCTGGATATTTTGATGTTATAAGAAACATGCTCATTTTATTAATTGGTTGTGATTTCTCTGTTTACAAAGGCATTGTAACTTCAGTCCAAAACAATATGCAAAACATAAATTCCTTTGAGATTTTAAAAATTCATTTATTTTCTGCCGTTCTGAATACAAATGCTCTTGAAAAGTAGATCTGTTATTGTCTTATCCATCTGTCAATTCTTCACTCACCTGGAATGTTAGAGGCTGAGTTCATCTCTGCATTGAATATTCATTCTGAAGCCTTTCTAAGCCACTAGCACAAAGACTCTGACAAACTTGGAACAGCATTTCTTGTATCATTTTATTTTTCTCTCTTGGAAAATCCGCATAAGTCATACAGAAGAACTCTGCCACTGTCCCTTTAAGTAAACCAGGCTTAAGGATGTAAAAATGTCAATAAAGATAGTGAATGTTAATTCCGTCATTGTTATTATATTTCATCACTGCTGCTAATGCAAACTGCTGTGGCTGATGTTATTGTAAGCCACATATTAGGGAGAGAAAAGAGGTGTTTGGCAGATTTTTAATTAATGATCCCTATCAATGCTCCTCGACTTCTCCTACTGTGTCTGTCCACAACTTCCATCTCTAGTTATTAATGGAAAGCATCGGATACCTCCTGTGTGTTGCTGGTGGGATGGGAGACTGGAAAGGGCTGAGAGTAAGGTTGAAAACAACTGCAATGCAAAAAGTGCTTCCTAGGGCACCCCAAAACATGGGGGCCAGATAATAATAATAATGGCTACTTGCGTTGAGAGATTCCACTGTGCCTGGCTCTTTGCTAAGAACCCTGTTATTTACCTCTTACAACAACCACGCAAGACAAGTAAAAATATCATTTCATTTCTATAGATGGGAAACCTAGAAATCAGAGGGGTGAGATACCAGATCGGAGTCACGGCTAATGAGCAGTAGAGCCTTGGTAAGTCCCTGCATTGATGTTGTACCTTGTACCTTTACTCTCAGAAGTCTACCATGCTTACCAGAGTTGAGCGTACTCCTTGGCTCATTAATATGTTTTTTGTTGAATATTAAAATCATTTGAACTTTTTAGATCCTAAAATATTTACATACATTTTCCATCTGGCTTTAAATCTTTAATCTTGAAATTTTGCATGTCTTCATATTCTTATGACCACAAAAACCACAGAGATATTTAAAATGACATCCAATTGAATTTTAACATGTTTAACATAGTATTTTCCAACAGTTACAATTTATAGCCATTCTACATTGTTGCCCATTATTTTTTGCTATCTATGGTATTGTGTAAACAATATAAAGTTGCCCATGGGTCAAATCAGAGAATCTTCTTTGGACACTCATTTCTCTTCATATATCATTGGAGTAATTCTATTGCCCTGTCTCAAGTTCGCTCCCTTTCCAAATCATACATAATGCCATCCCAACAGTATACATTAGGCTTTGCCTCTTGTACCCACTATGAAATTAAAGGAGAAGCCTATTGAGATCCCACTACTGCCATATCACATTTACTTACAGAAGATGAGAGGAAGGTACAGATAGAGAATAAGAGCAGGGAGACCAAAGGTCAACATGGCATTGCACCTTGTGTTCACATCAAACATGGAATATCATCTAAAGATAGTAAAGATGCATTTTCCTCACTTAAACATATCAAATCAATTTTAATCATTTGGTCATGGGCCGCTTCCTTATTTTCATGCCATTCTACTCTGCTGTCATTGCTATAGCACAAGCTCACCGCATAACGTACCTAAAAATTCAGTTGTACAATGGGGAAAATGCAGAAAATCTACATTAAGCATACATTTCATAGAATGTTACCCTATAGTTAAATCACTGAATTAAACCCAGATAAAACAATCCTATTAAGGATGTTTAGATTTCATTCATCAGTGAGAAAACCAAACATACATGTGGTGCACATTAACGAAATGTGCCTGTTAGTAATGTTTCCCAGTAGGTTATTATTTCCGACTCCTACAGGCTATTCAATTAGTTTAAATTTTAAAGTAATATTCAGAGAGGCTAAAGATTTACTCAAGACCATATTGTTAATCAATGATGAAAAGAAAAAGAAAAAACACTTTCTTATAGCTTCCACTTCCTTTCTTTGTCCTTGAGTATCTCTGCCTCTTAAAAATACAGAGCTAAGAGACCATAGGTAGAACATAAGCAATATCACTATTGATATTATTTGTAATTAAAAGTTCACTGAATGTTTACTGTGTTCAAGGCACTTTAAGGAGTGAAAAAGTAAATCATATAACTATAATTCAATATGACAAAATATTATTTAACAATTTTTGCAGGTAGTGAGAAATCATCTCCCCATATTGCCAATATAGAAAAGGCAAAATTTCACATATGAAAGCACTGTTTTGTGATAGTATAAATTCTCCCTGATTTCCATTGTCGCCTACAAATTCAAAGGCTATTTCTAACACATCTGAGTTCTCCTTTTTTCCTTCCCACCTTTACCACACCCAATCTGTGAGTCTTCAGAGAATAACTGCTCATTCGGGAGACAATTGTGCCCTCTGGAACAATCCCCATTAGATTATCTCAGCTCTGTCACTTAAAAGCTAAGTGATCTCAGCCTTCATCGCCAAAATTCTTTGAGCCCCCGATTCCCTGTCTATACAGCGTACGTAAAATTTAACTTAGCCACTTGTTATGATTAAATGACACAGTACATTAGTCCTCTCTCAAACAGAAAGTACCATATAAAAGTGTGGAATCATGCTATGTTTATAAGAAGCACAACTGTCCCGAAATAATTCCCTTTTTGGTGTGCTAATGAGACCTAAAATAGCTGTCATTATATTCACCTCTTTGACTGAAAGTACCAGGACTCAAAGAGTTCCCTGTTAAACTATAAGTATGTCATATGAAATAATATATTAAATAATTATTAAAATAGTCCATTGAGGTACCTAGTTGTGATGGGTCACTGTGGAAAACATTTATTATTGATAGTAATAAAAAGAAACAAACTACTGATTCATGCAACAACGTGAATGAACCTCACAAATGTTATGCTGATTTAAAGAAGTCAGACAGAGGCAAAACAAAATTCATAAAATATCATTAGATTTTTGTGAAATTCTAGAATATGCACAAGGAGGGTACAAGGGAATTTTCTGGAGTGATGAAAATCTGTGTCTTCAAAATCGTGTGAGTTACATTAACATGTGGATTGTTCAAAACTGATTTAAAGAGACAATTAACATTTGAGCATTTCACTATATGTAAATTATACTTCAATTATAAAATCATCTAATGCTATTGCGGTTATTTTTAAATAATTCTTATATTTTACGGAGGTATGCTGAAATGTTTTCAAATGAAGAGATATATGTGAAGCTTGAAATTAGTAAAACGGAAGAGGGAGGGGTTGGTAGTGATAAAGTGTGTGAGCATATAGAGGAGACATGATTAGCTAAGCTTTGAAAAATTGTGGAAGGTGGGTGATCTCACATGGGAGTCCTTTGTTCTCCCTTTTACATATGTTTGAATATTTTCCACAATAAAAAGTGGAAGAGAGGGATCACCTGGGTTCATCCCCTCATTTGCAAAAGAGAAAACGGGAAACAGAAAAACATAATTTGTTGAAGGTCTCAGAGCCAGACAGCAAACCTGTTTCCAATCCAACCTTCTTTCTCTGATCCCAAAAAACCATGAAATATGAGCTACTGCATTACGGAAAGGCTGTTCTTCAAAAGGGCAGACCAAGAGTGCAAGGATGTGTTTAAGCAATAAATGTTTGTGATCTTACTTCTTTTTTTTTAGCATATTTTATTTTATACACATCTTTTATATATAATCGTTTGCTTCCTGTTCCTTGTGGTTTCAAACAGTTGTTTTGTAGATTTAAATTGGATTTTACTCAAATTTCAGAGCTCAAATGAGTGAAAGAATCAGAGAAAGCATTATTTTTTACAAAAATAAAACCAAAACAAAAATTTAAAAAAAGCCATGCAGCAAAAATTTATTTTTCCTTCCAGTGCTAAACTCATCTTCCCAATCCAGGCGCTGAACGCAGAGGCAATCTGCTGGTGGGAGGAGCTTGGTTCTCCTTTCTGGTGTGATCTAGGAACAGCTGTCTTCTCCTGCAGCTCTGAAAGAGGTGAAAATGTGTTAAGCGATGCCAAAAAAAAAAAAAAAAAGTCTTGAAGTTCGCGTGTGTCTGTGCGTGTGGTGGGAGGAGAGGGGGGTGTGGGCTCCGAGGGCAACGCGGATCATAAGCCAGAAAGGTGAGTGGAGTGTGGAATGAGTGTCCCTTCCAGAAGGAGCTGCAGAAATTGGATGTGATGGTCCAGGAGGGTACATCACGCTGAATTTGCCGCCTAGGCACGTCCTTGGGTCTGGAAGGTAATTCCCGTTTGGAGAGCGAAAACCTGACCGCTGGTCTTAGACGGCTGGGGCGTGTTCACCCCGCGTCCCGCCGACGGGAGAGGAAGAGTCTGGCAGCCGCCGATTGGCGGAGGAGAAAGTGGTGACAGCGGGGCGGGACCGGCATTTGCTGCGCCGCCCGCTCCCGCCTCCACCTGTAACTCCTGCTCGGTCGTCTCCTCTCACCCGCGCCACCCTTTCGGGCTAGTCCTGCATTGAGAACAAACGGAAATCTCGAGGCTGTTTGAACTAAAACGACCCTTAACGTTGTGTCCTGTGACCGTGTATCAAATTCCTGCGACCCGAGGGAACCGCGCCCTTGGCGGTGCCCATGTGATGTGAGCAGCCTCCCCGCTCCCCAAGGGACAGGCTCTGCCTGTGGGGGCCGATCCGGGAGGCCCCGGCTCCCCCAGGTTGGCTCCGACCAGGGGTCCCCGATTGGAACCAGAGGGAAGGCGGAGACAGGAGAGGAGGGGGATGGGAGGGAGGAGAGACGTCGGCCCCAACCCAACAGCTCCCGGTGGCCGCGGGAGTCCCCGCGACCCTGAACTTGAGCTGGAGCGCGGAGCACCCCGCCTTCCCGCCTCCCGGGCCGGCGCGCGGCTGCGGTGGGTGGTCCCCGCTGTCCCCACCTCCGTCCGCACCCCCACCCCCACCCGAGGGAAGGAGCGAAGCGCACGCGGCGGGGAGAGCAGCGCGCGCCGAGACAGGGGCGGGCAGAGGCGCTGACAAATCAGCTGTGGGGGCGGCGAGCCGCGGACGGGCGGGAGGAAGGGGAGGAGGAGGAGGGGCAGGACCGCGCCGAGGAGCAGGGGGCCCGAGAGAGGGGGCGAGCGACCGAGCGCCGCGACGCGGAGCCAGGTGTGTGCGGGCTTCAGCGCAGACCCGGGTCCCAGCCCTGCCCGGAGCATCCTTCGCGCCCCCGCCCGGTCTGCCCTTCCGAGCCTCTGCCGCCTTCTCCCGGATCCTCGCGTGCGGGGGACGGGGAGTGGCAATTCGACGACAGGGTCGCGGGTTGGCCTCCCACGCCCCCAGCCTCCAGTCGCCGGGTGGTGCTGCCAGCAGCCTCCTCTGGGGACCGTCCCTCTCCGGGTTCCGCCTCCGCCCTTCCTGTGCGCTCCTTTTCCTCCTTCTTGCCATTTAAAGAATATTTGGGAATTGTTTAATTTTTTTTAAAAGAGGGGGAGGAATCGGAGTCGTGGAGAAGCAGCAGAGGCACTCAGGTAAGTACTTGGGGATCTAAACGGACATCTTTGGAAATCCTGGAGAACCTGGGTGGGAGAGGAGTCGTCGTGAACGCTGGGCGGGGGGTTGGTGCTGCGGGGAGGACCCGCTGCGCCTTGTCCCTCGGCGAGCACTTGTCCCTTCGATGAGCTTAGGGAAAGTAAGTTGACCTGGCTTTCCTCCTGCTCCCCGCGTTCCCCTCTTGTCCTCCCCAAAGGCGGAGAGGTCAAGCTGCTTCTCTGGGATACGCTTGTCCTTTGGGAAACGCGAGGATGCTCCCAGGAGCAAGAGCATCCAACTTTTGTTCCTCTCTCACTTACATTCCTCTGACCGTTTTCTCGGTTTCCGCGGTGGAGTAAGCGAGCTGCATTTGGCAAATAATTAAAAGGGAGTGCAAGCCAACAGGTGGTAAGGGGTTAACCAGTGCAGGCGCGGGGGCCGCTAGGATGCCGGCTGAGAACGCCCCCTCGGGTGGCTGGCGCTGGTCCCAGCGGTGTGAACCCACGGCGCCTGCTCCGGGGAGACAGCTGGGGCGGGGGTGGGTGGTCTGATGGATCAGAACACGCGCCCTTGGGCTCTCCGCTGTTTGCCTGATGTTCAACCACACCCGGAGTGAGCAGTTCTCTTCCCACCCCTTTCCAAGATGAACCTGTTAGCCTTCTTGCGGGATTCGTTTTAAGGATGTCCCTGACCCTAATCCTCCAGCTCCCTTTCTTTTCCTTTGCTTTTTCTTCTACACATGCTTCCAACTTCCACTGGCACCCTTTGGACGCTGGGAAGTTGAAAGAGAGGTCTATCTTTTCATGCAACTCCACTTGTGAAATGCAGTAGGAACAGCTCAGATGATTCATCCTAATCCATGTTTAGGCGGCTAGACTTTTACTAGCCAAGATGGATGGGAGATGCTACATTTTTAATGTCAAAGCTAAAAAAAGGCTGCTTTGTCCAACGGTTGAAATGAGGGTACATTTAAAAGAGTTTCACATTTTCGAGGGGCTTGGGGGGGCATCTATTGATTTTTCAGTGGTTTTTACCTTGGGTGGTTTCAATTTTGCTGTCTTTTACCCAAAAGTTCTCATTCAAAGTGTGTTTTATGCTCTCCAGTGTGGTGTAAAGGAATTCATTAGCCATGGATATATTCAAGAAAGGACTTTCAAAGGCCAAGGAGGGAGTCGTGGCTGCTGCGGAAAAAACCAAGCAGGGTGTGGCAGAAGCAGCCGGAAAGACAAAAGAGGGTGTTCTCTATGTAGGTAGGTAAACCCCACGTGTGATTTTGGTAGTTATTTATGACTGATGGATTAGAATAATCAATATTCTAAATGCTGGTAGTTCTCCCTCGATTCATTTTTGTATCACCTCCTGTCAAAAGGATGCACTGAGTCAGAGGCATGTGTGGGTAAGTGAATGTGAGTGTGTCTATGTGAGCTAATAGTAAAAAGTAGGGCTAATTGTTTGCTTTTCCAGATTATTTAATTTCGAGATCATATTTAGGACTTCTTCGTTTCTTATTTATTTTTAAATGACTGTTTCTGTGCCCAAGTGACTATATTTCAGAGGACAGTTCTAAAACTCGTAGTCTTTTAAAAAATAATCGAGAATATTCTTCAGAATCAAAGTTGTTCATAGGCCTTTGGTTTCTATTATCATCAGGAATAATAGCTGCTCATTTAAATGTATTCTGATTTTAAAATAAGACTTTGCTATGGTCCTGCAATGTGTAAAAAGAGACCTATTGTGGCCCTGAAGTGGAAAAAACAGATTGGTCTTTGGTGGAACTACCCTTAGGACCACGTGGTCACCGTGAACAGTTGGGATTAAGTGCTGAAGAAAGTACTTGAGGGCTGCTACTAATATCTTAGAAATGTTTATATGGTTCATCTTTCAAATGACACATGCTATTAATAGAGATCGGTGCCTATCACCTGACTTGTTCCTAAATTCCCACCTTGGAGAATCCACCAAGGCTCTCTTTTCTATATCTTGAACTGTTAACTTCTGTTCAATTCTCCTGTGAAATTGGGTGTTATTTCACAAACCACTTCAAATTCTTTGGGGAAAGAATAGACACACACACACACACACACACACACACACACACACACACACACACTGCCCACTCTCCCTCTTCCCTGCTCCTCTGAGCTCTTCCACACTCTCTGGTGGCGACCATGGTAGCAGGAGTCCCCGGATGAACAGTCACGTGGAGGATGAGCCTTTGGGTGGCACAGATGATGCGGGTGCTCCGCCTATGTCTATGGGGTAGAGGAAAGCTACACCGTCTCTCCAATATATTATAGAGTAGCAGGGGAAAATTTAAACTTGGAATGATTTTTTTTATGAATGCTTTTCATCAAAGGTTACAGCAGATTTCTTTTTTTCTCAGTCTTCATAGACTCTTTTGATATTAATCTTCTCACAAATCTTCAGTTAAATTACTCTTTCTTTCTCTACCTTAAAGCATAGTTTTCAGAAGACCATTGAAATGGTGTTACAAGAGCAAAAAATTGAGGCGTTAATATTGTGAAGTGTGAATTTTTATATATTTTTAGATGGAATTTGGAATACTGAATAGGTGACATGCAGATCATCAATATCTTTCTGTTTTGTCCTCAGTTTTCCAAGTTCTGCAAGTACAAGTTTGTGTCTATTCCATGACTTCAGTTCCTCTGTCTGTCATGGTATTTAACACATACCATGTTCTGTACATTATTTATTGGTTATATTCTGAGGTCTAACTGAAAAATAAACTCACGGATAGGATTCAAGATGCAAAATGACCATGTGAAACACAATAGTATAGTCCAGGAGTTGGCAAAGTTTTTTGGTATAGAACCAGAAAGCACATATTTTAAGCCATAAGATCTCTGTCTCAACTACTCATCTCTGCTGTTGAAGTGTGAACGCGACTACATATAACTAGTGTGGCTGTGTTCCAATAAGACTTCTATATTTACCAAAAGAGATGACGGGCTGGAATTGTCCATAGGTTGTAGTTTACTGACTACTGGAAAGAAAATGGACTTGATGTCATACAATCCAAAATGTTAGTCCAGATTACATCACTTGCTACCTTCAGGGTCTTGAGGAAGATGGAGCATCACTTCATCATCAAAACTATCGCTAATAACTACTATGAAAGATCGCGCGTGATCAAAGAAAATTTTATAGTTTCTCTTATGGCTGAAGAATTTTAGCAGAAGCCTCATAAGAAATGTAATCTCATCCCTCATAAGAATATGCTTTTGGCAACTACTTTTTAACTAACTGAAGATCTGCCATAATCATCCGTGTTATTTTTATGATATTTTCCTCCGTTTATGTTATCTATGTACACAAATTTCCAATCAATATACTTCAGTTTATTAGGCAAAAATTTCTTCCGTCAAATGACTCAGAAATTACAAAATAGATTTAAATTCAAAAGCAAAAAAAATTATTTTATATAATACCAAGTATTATAACATTAAATGCAAGAAAATGATCATCTTCGAAATTCTTCCAGTGCCACTCTGTTCAATCAGCAGCAGTGGTTGTCAGTGTGATCGATAGCAGACTCTCAAGTCACAATGTGCTTCACCAAGATGACAAAGTCAACATGACATGCACAACAGCAGGATAGCTGAGTTCTCGCATTTCCCTGGTGTTACTTTTGATCTTCTCCACTCTGTACTCTTGTGAGGTTGCAGGAGACAAGGCAAGGTGGTGGGTGTGGGCCACCTCAGCTCAGGGAAGCCACCAGCTCTGGTGTCCCTTCAGCTTTTATATCTTGTTAGTCACATATCCAATTGGTACCCACTTTGTAGCTATGTCTTATCAATTACAGAATACTCACAAATTAAAGGCTGATCATCAATTACAGATTACTAATAAACAATTATGACAGCAAAGAACAGGTGATTGGCCTGATACATAGCAACCTCATCAGGACCCTCATTTGTCTTTTTTTTTTTTTAAGGTATATATTCATCTCTTTGTTTGAAGTTCTACAAAAAATATAAAATATGTTGCATGAGGTATTTATAAAATATAATTAATTATAATGTCTAATGGTTTGGTTTAGTGGCATTCTCTCTTTTTTGTAAAATAAATTTTATTGTGTATATTGAATGTATGCACCACGATGTTATGGGATTCATATGGAGAGTAAATAGGTTACTATAGCGAAGCAAGTTAATATATCCGTGATCTCATATAGTTACCTTTTTGTTTGTTTGTTTTTGTGGCAAGGACAGCTAGAATCTACTCGTTTAGCATGAATCCCAAATTCAGTACAATTTTATTAACTGCAGGCCTCATGTTGGACATTAGATCCCTACACTTGTTCATCCTACATACCTGCTGCTTTTCGTACCCACTCCCCTGCCTCTTTTAGCCACTGTTTGGTTCTCTATCTGTATAATTCAATTTTCTTTTTAATACTCCATATATAAATGAGATAATGCAATATTTATCTTTCTGTGTCTGGCTTATTTCACTTAGCATAATGTCCTCCAGGTTCATCCGTGTTGTGGTGAATGGCAAGATCTTGTTCATTTTTAGAGCTCGTTAGTATTCCATTATGTATATATACCACAGGTTTTCATTCATTTATCCATCGATGGATATATATGGTTGTTTCCTTATCTTGGCTATTATTAATAATGCTGACGTGAGCATGGGCGTGCAGATGTCTTTACCAGGTGGCGATTTCATTTCCTTTGGGTATATGCCCAAAATAGGGCTTCCTGGGTCAGATGGTAGTACTATTTTTAATTTTTTTCTTTTATTTTTAGTTGACACATAATAACTTTACATATGTATGGGGTACAGAATTATATTTCAATACATGTATGCAATGTGTAATGATCAAATCAGGGCGATTAACAGATCCATCACCTCAAACGTTTATCATTTCTTGGTGTTGGGAATATTCAAAATCCTCTGTTATAGATTTTTTGAACATACACAACAAAGTATTGTTAACTATATTCACCCTACAATGCTGTAGAACCTAGAACTTATTCCTCTTATCTTGCTGTGATTTTGTATTTGTTAACCAACCTCTCCCTCCGTTTACCCTTCCCAAACTCCAATAACCATAGTTGTACTCTCTGCTTGTATCTCATTTGTCTTTGGTTCAGAATGTATTCCACAATTTAACCAAGGGTCAAATTCTCAGCTACTCCTGAGGCAGAGAGGAAAGATTCATAATATCCATGGATATTATGGAGATTAAATGAGATGAAATGCAAAACACCTTTTACGTAATGAGTGTTCAACAGATGTTAATGCCTTCTTTCCCTCCCCCTTCTGTTTGTATTTCGTGCGTTAACTAATCTCTCTGTTGTGCTGTGCTTTTAAAGCTTCTGCAGTTATGAGTCCAAAATCATCTTCTCACCGAGCCCCAGTGGTATCTCACTTTTTTTTCCTTCTGTAAGTTGTTATGAGAAGTGAGAAGCAAGGGGCTAAGTCATCGTTTTGTGCTAAAACCTTCCTTAGAGAGAACCTCCTGTTAGCTTTGCTTTCTTCTATTTGTTGCAGTGGTTCCTGGATTTCCTCCTCCTTTTAATATTTTTTTTTTTTTTTGCCCCTCAAGGATATGAGCATCAAAGATAAAATACATGGGCATCTGAAGATTGAGATTTCTTAATTAGTAGTATAATATTTAAAACTAGCTAATCAGCAATAGAAGGCCATTTTGAGACTTATGATTTGAATTTGTTTGTTTTTATAGGCTCCAAAACCAAGGAAGGAGTGGTGCATGGCGTGACAACAGGTAAGCACCGTGACACTTGCATCAGGGATGGTATTCAAAACACCTAGAAGCCAGGATGGCCCCAGCGTTGAACATTGAGCATGTAATTGTAATCCATCACTGTGCCCACAGAGGAAGCAGCATCAGCCTTGTTTAAGCTTAATTCTTTATGAAGTATTTTAAACAGGTAAATATTTATTATAAACAAATAAAAGATATTTCGTTGCCAAGAATGATGAATTTGAGTTGACCAGCTGTGTTTAATTTAAAGTAGTTGTGCATTTCGGTATTCTGACCACACAATGTATTGGCAAACTGCAGGCATAAATAAAATGTAAAGATTACCATTTTTCAAAAGATCGAAGTAAAATTTTCTGTAGAGTACAAGAAAATATTCTAACCCTAAACTATACTGATTATATTGCCTTGATGATTCAGAGTCCATTTTAGGACACACCTTGGATAATCAATAAATTATTTATTGTGTTTATACTTATAGTATATTTGTATACCAAGAATTTGAGTAAGTCCATAAGAAGATTTACAGTAAAGAAATAGCAAAAATGATGAAAATGATGATGAGCATCATCAGATTATGAGATTGATGAGGAAAATCATAACAGAAATAGAAAAATCAAAGGAAAACCAAAATTTAAACAAATTAAGAGCCCAGAGACTTGCTATCATTGAGTTTCATGTTGTCAGTACTCCACACTTCCAGACAGGCATGGTGAAGCAAAAGATATAATCAGGAACATAATTCATATGATCAGAAAGCATTAAACATAATAGTGCCTCATAAAACTAAGATGTTCCTATCACTATATTATAAAATAGGAATGGAGAAAATGAAATGGGAATCTTAATGCAATGTTTTAATTAAGACTATAAACTCTGGATTCAGACCTTCTTGGTTCAAGTTCCTGCTTACTTCTTATGAACTGTGTGATTTTCTGCAAGATTCTGACTTAGTGATTTAGTTTCCTTATCTGTAAAAGAATTAAGTGAATTAATGATGTACACAAAGCAACTAGAAAACCGAAAGCAAATAGTGTGGATTATGTTAGTGTTACTTATTGCTTTATAGTGGACTTTTCTTGAGCAACATTTTTATAGCTGGCAAAGTATTTCATATGACTTTTTAAATGTGTAATTCTGATAAAAAAAACAAGGGCTTAAAAATAAAAATGAATACTTTTGAATCTGATTCTCTCAGAAGCTAATTATGCAGCTTTCAATGCCTCTGTTGCAATCTGATATACAATACAGAGAACTAGGCAAGTAAACAGACTGCGTTGCCTTCTAGTGACCTTCTATAAATATGATATTGTTAAACTTAATTTTAACAAGAACTGGATAGCAGGCAGTCGGGGACTGTACTATCTGAAGAAGGCCAACCTAGATTAATGGTGTTTCATTTTGATAGTTGAGAGAGAAAACCATGTGGTTTAGCAAGCAGATAAGCATGTGGCGAGTTTCAGAGCCTGTGGTAGAAATTAAAGAACTCAACTAATACTGTCACCTAAAGATCTAATGGCAGCTATGGAGATGGGCAAGGATAATTGTTGACAAGCTCAGAATATTTTAGTCTTCTTCAGAATGCCAGAACACAAACACGAATTTGGATATGCATGTTTGTGTGTCTGTGTGTGTGAGAGAGAGAGAGAGAGACCGAAGATTTTATAATTCGGCAACATTTTTATAAAACATTTTCTGAAGGACAGTAGCCCACAAGCTTATGTTTCCATGGTTTTATAACGTTGGGAAATTTTCCATACCTATCTTCCCTTTAGCATGTTAAAGAATCATAGCTATGTTATACAAACTTCTTTACTGTAGGATTCAAATCTAGATTTTCTTAACTTTATAATTTTGTTTAATGTCAAAGATTAGGTTTGTTATCTCTATTCTAAAAGTTAGTGCCACATTTCTTGTTTGGAATTTTATTTTTAACTTAGCTAAAATCAGGCTGGGCATGGTGGCTCATGCCTATAATTCTAGCACTCTGGGAGGCTGAGGCGGGAGGACTGCTTGAGCTCAGGAGTTTGAGACCAGCCCGAGCAAGAGAGAGACCCCGTCTCCACTAAAAATAGAAAAATTATCTAGGTGTGGTAGTGTATGCCTGTAGTCCCAGCTACTTGGTAGGCTGAGGCAGGAGGATGGCTTGAGCCCAGGAATTTGAGAGGTTGCTGTGAGCTATGATGATGTCACTGCACTCTAGCTAGGGCGACAGAGATAGACACCATCTCCAAAAAAAAAAAAAAAAACAACTTAGCTAACATCAATATAAATCTAATTACTAACTATCGAAGTTAATGATCCATTCAAAATAGACACAAAATTCCTTTTAGTGCATTTCAAATTATTTATTACCTACTATGAAATAATATAAAAAATAAAATAGAACCCCTGATTTTAAAGAACTCAAAATGGAGTGATGGAGGTGGAAAAACATACCTGTAAATAAATAGTTATGGCACAATATAAAAAGATCGAAAGCAGAGAAATATCTGAAATTTTATAAGAGGAGGAACAGAAGTGCATGTGGAAGGAAAGGTTTTTGACATGGAATGGAACATTTGAGCTGGATTTTGACAAAGGAATTGACTTTGCTACTGGCCAGGTGGAACCGTATGTACCAAGATGGGAAAGATTGGCATGTTGGGGAAAACATGAGTGAGTTCAAAGTATTATAGTATCAATCGCTTGAGAGGAAAATATGCTTTTTGATCCTGGTTATAAGATCTCTTCCCTTGAAAATAAATAGCATTTATTAGATCCAAAATGTACTAATTTGAATGTGTCTCTAAAGGACCACAAATATTTTAAATTGGAAAGGCATGAAAGGTTGTAGTGCAAAAATTAAAAGATGAAAAGCAAAAGCAAAGATAATTCTTTCAAGCAGCAACAAGACCTGGAAATATGCCACTGAAGCAACTTATAAAGTAGCTTATAAACTCGGGGAAAAAAGGGAAGCCATTCAGTGATGTAGAAATTGTGAAAGAATGCATTGTCAAAGCTATAGGATGCTTAGACCCCGATAACGTTTGAAAGTACAAACAACTGCCTCTTTCAAGGAGAATCATAACTGATCAGCAGCATGAATTAGCCTTCAACTTAACAGAACAACTTCATGCAATACTGCAAAAGGAAAATATATGTTATTCAATAGCTTTGGATGAATCAACTGACACTACTGACTCAGCACAGGTTTTATACTTCTCTTGGGTCATAGCAGAAGATTTTCTTTGCTATGAAGATTTACTTGCTTTGGGCACTCCTGTGAACAGAACATGGGGATTAGATATCTTCAACAACTTTCAAGGTAAATGTTGTGAAGTTGGACTGAATTTGGTAAATGTAGTGAGCTTGTGTACAGATAGTGCACCTTCCATGACAGGAAAACATGAAGGGTTTATTGCACAGATTAAAAAAACTGTTAACAAATCCAGATGCTCTCATTTCTTTTCATTGTATCTTACATCAGCAAAATGTCTGTGTGAAAGCTACTATTTTAATAGACACTTTGCAACAAGTTATAAGTATTGTTAACTATATTGGTGCAAATGCAATAGGGCATAGTCGGTTTTGTAATGTGCTAAAGTTGAATGATGAGGTATTCAGTGGGGATTTGCCGTATTATTCTAAAGTACATTGGCTATCGCAGGGTTAGCCAAAATTTTATCTCTGAGAGAACAGATGGTTAAATTTTATGAAGAACAGAATCAGTAATGTGAATTATTGGAAAAAGATTTCTATAGGAATGCAGCATTTCTGTGTGATATCATGTCAAATCAAAATGACTTGAATATTTCTTTGCAAGGTAAAACTAAGTCTTTATCATTACCATAGCCTTGTAGTAAAGCTTGAAGTCTGATAGATTGATGCCTCCCAATTTGTTATTTTTGCTTAAGATTGTTTTGGCTATTCAGGGTCTTCCCTGGTTCCATACAACACATAGAATTATTTTTTCTAGATCTGCAAAGAATGATGATGGTATTTTGATAGAGATTGCATTGATTCTGTAGATCACTTTAGATAGTATGGACATTTTAATGATATTGATTCTGCCAATCCATGAGCATGGTAGGATCTTCTATATGTTTACACCTTCTGCAGTTTCTCTTCTCAGTGTTTTGTAGTTCTCCCTATATAGATCTCTCACCTCCTTAGTTAAATATATTCCTAAATATGTAATTTTCTTTAATACTATTGGGAAAGTGTTGCACTTTTGATTTGATTTTCCACTTGACTGTTATTGGCGTATAAGAACGCCACTGATTTCTGTGCATTGATTTTGTATCCTGAGACTTTACTGAATTCATTTATCAATTCCAAGAGTCTCTTGGTTGAATCCTTGGGATTTTCTAGGTATAATATCATCAGCAAGAACAGAGATATAGACCTTTAGAACAGGACTGAGAACCCAGATATAAAACCATCCTCATATTGTCATCTAATCTTTGACAAAGCAGACATAAATATACACTGGGGAAAAGAATCTCTACTCAATAAATGGTGCTGGGAAAATTGGATAACCACATGTAGAAGACTGGAACTGGATCCACACCTCTCACCTCTCACAAAAATCAACTCACGATGAATAACAGACTTAAACCAAAAGCATGAAACCTTAAGAATTCTAGAAGAAAATGTTGGGAAAACTCTTATAGACATTGGCCTAGGCAAAGAATTTATGAAGAAGACCCCCAAAGCAATCACAGCAGCAACAAAAATAAATAAATGGGACCCAATCGAATTAACAAGCTTCTGCACAGCCAAGGAAACTATCATTAGAGCAAATAGACAACCTACAGAATGGGAGAAAATGTTTGCATGCTACACATTCGATACAGGGCTGATAACAAGAATCTATATAGTACTTAAGAAAATTAACAAGAAAAAAATCAAACAACCCCATTAAAAAGTGGGCAAAGGACATGAACAGAAACTTTTCAAAAGAACACAGAATAATGGCCAGCAGACATATAAAAAAGTGCTCAACATCTCTAATCATCACAGAAATGCAAATCAAAACCACAATGAGATATCACCTAGCTCCAGTGAGAATGGCTTTTATCGAAAAGTCCCAAAACAACAAGTGCTGGCATGGATGCAGAGAGAAACACTCTTACACTGCTGGTAGAACTGCAAACTAGTATAACCTTTGTGGAAAGTAATACAGAGATAGCTCAAAGAGCTAAAAGTAGAACCACCACTTGATCCAGCAATCCCACTACTAGGCATCTAGCCAAAGGAAAAAAAGACATTTTACAATAAAGACATCTGCGCTCGAATGTTTATGGAAGCACAATTCACAATTGCAAAGATGTGGAAACAACCCAAGTGCCCAACAATATATGAGTGGATTAATAAAATGTGGTATACATATACCATGGAATACTACTCCACCATAAAAAGCAATGGGAACTAGCACCTTCTCAGTGGAGCTAGAGCCCATCCTTCAAAGTAAAGTATCACAAGAATGAGAAAACAAGCACCACATGTACTCACCATTAAATTGGTACTAAGTGAGCAACACTTAGGTGCTCATGTGGAAGTAATATTCATTGGGTGCCAGGTGGGTGGGACGGGGGTGGTGGGAATGGGTGAACTCACAACTATTGGGTGCAGAGCACACTGTATGGGGGATGGGCACTCTTGTAGCTCTGGGTTGGGCAAGGCAAAGGCATTATATGTAACCACAATGTTTGTAACCCCATAATATTCTTAAATTTAAAAAAATAAAAAAATAAATAACATCTCAGAGACAGTGCAAACCATAAAAAAAAGTAAAGTGGTGGAATTTGTTATGTGAATTATATCTCAATAAAAAATACCATTTAAATGCAAAAAAAACCCCTAAGTCTTTATATATGATTTGTGGCAAAAAAATCCAAGCATTTCAAAAAAAGCTATCTTTTTTCAAAATGCTTATTCTTCAAAAGGAAATTTCAGATGAACATTTTCCCCATTTAGCAAAGGTCATTGATGAGCAGGATGCTATATGCTAATCATTTGAAGAATACGCAGCTGTTACAGACCTATTAATTGCAGAATGCAATGAAAGGTTCACTGACTTTGAGAATCATGACGTCACACTCAAATTAGCATTTCGGCCTCACCTAGTTGATATCATCAAGGCACCTAAATAACTACAGATGGAATTGATTGAGGTCTCAGTAGATGACTTTTTAAAGTTATTGTTCCATGCTAAGAAAGATCCGATTGAAATATAGAAAAATGCAGAAGATTACCCATGCCTTCGGCAACATGCCCGAAAATTCTTTCTTGCTTTTCAACCACTTATTGCTGCGAATCTGCATTCTCCCACCTACCCCATATAAAGATGCCCTTAAAGTCAAAACTGCTGATACCCATCGAGAGGATCAACTGAAACTATGGTCCTCCATGCTGCAACCAAATATTCAAATACTTTCCAACAAAAAGCAGACACGACCAAGTCGTGAAAAGGTTAGTTAACTTTAAAATTAACAAATAGTTTTCATTTTTTGAAATTATTAAGTACATAGTAGTTAGATTTTTACTAAATAATGTATATTTTTAAGTACATCTAATTGAAGTTTCTTGAATGCAGCCTTGTTTGATCACAGCGAAATTAATGTGGCCTTCCAACATGAAAACCTTCCCCACGCTGGTCTAGATTCTCTGTTCCCATTAAAATTACTGAAAATCCATTTTATTATTACAAACCTTCGGTTTTCACTACCCAAAGTCCCATAAAAGGATCAAAGATCTTTCATAACCATCTCTTATGCTGTTGTTCATTCATACGTGTTAATACCATGTATGAGCACGTAGATAAGTAGTATGTGTTCTGTTACTCGGAAGGCGTGGAGAGAATGAACTTGTTGAGTGAGGTCAAAGGAATGGCATTGAATTGAAATAAAGAAATAAATTTCCATGCTGAGTCTGATTCCACAATATAACTGCACCTGTAACCATTACTTCCTGTAAATTTTCCTTAACAGAAATCAAACTCAAATTGTGCATGGCTTTATATCCCTGATCATTAAACCTGAAGCGCTTTTTAATACCCGCATGATTACAACAAAATATCTTAGCAAATGTTTGGGTGAACCACACTCACTTAGAAATCTTGGTAGCTTCCCAATCAGGAAAGTGACGTGAAAAGAAAAGAGGAAAAATAGAAAAAAAAAAATCTTAGTGGCTTTTATTTCTTCTGACCCCTCAGTTATCTATAGCATGTGTAAATATAGCTGTGTAGAAGTCGATGGCTAGTGAAAGTGGCATTCTTTTAAGTCGCTGCCATTCTATCATCTTTCAATCTGTTGTCTTGATTTCTCACAGTGGCTGAGAAGACCAAAGAGCAAGTGACAAATGTCGGAGGGGCGGTGGTGACAGGTGTGACGGCAGTAGCCCAGAAGACAGTGGAGGGAGCAGGGAACATTGCAGCTGCCACTGGCTTTGGCAAAAAGGACCAATTTGGCAAGGTATGGCTGGATTTGTTTTACATTATATTTATAAGTTCGTAAAATTACGGTTCATTTTCATGTGATGCTTTGAGGCAGGAACAAGATGCTTACTGTGGGAGAAGCCTGCCTGACCGTCCCCTTGTAAAAAGTACTACCTTTACATGCGTCTTGTGTTTTGAGGTATTAACCCAGATAAATGCCATGCAACTTGTACAATAATCACAATTGTTTCAATTTCTGGAAGGAAGTTAATGCTATGAAAAATGTAGTAAAATGCCAAAAGGAACAGTGACATTTCAGAAAGAATGGGTGCTCTCATGTTAACTATAAGTTTTGGAATTTCTCTGTTGGAATAGCAAATCTCTTTGCGCCTAATCTAAATTTCCAAAATGAAGATCTTTTTCATGACTTCTTGGTAATGACATCATCTCTCATGAAATGGCATATTTGCATATCACATAACAGTTCACTACCAAATACATATTTGTGGGAGCTGAGAGACTTAAAATACGTGCCAACCAGAGATCACGGTTTGGGAGTGATTTAAACATTCTCGGAAGAATTTTGACTGCATTTTTGGGTAAATATGGGACTTGAGTATGATTATATAAAGGTTATAACTTTCATTTTAAAGTAATAGAGTATGGGGTGTCAACGGAAAGGAGAAATTTTGTAGATTTCCTGACCACAGCAGCAAGATAATCTTTGCTTTTTCCCTGTCGTAATGGCCTTCTTGCTATTCCTCGAACAAATCAAGCATACCCTGGCCCTATCCCCTCTCTCTGCTGGGAAAGCTCTTTCCCCAAACCATATACTGTACTTGACTCACCTACCTCATCTCCTAAGGTCTTCCTTAAATGACACGAGATTCTCAGAAGGGCCTGCCCTGACCTGCGTAAAACTGGAACCATTCTCACCCCTGCTATTCCCAATCTCCTGTTCGTTTTTCCCCAAAGTGTTTACCACCTTTAAAGATAATAATTTACTTATTTCTTATGTATGTCGTTTATTTTATTTCTCCCTTGAAGAATGTAAGCACCATGAGAGTAGAATGTATTTATTTCGTTCACTGATATTTCGCAAGTGTCTGTGAGAGTCCCTGACACATACATGACAATTAATAAATATTTATTAAGTTAAGGAGGGAAGGGAGGAAGGGCAAAAGTGGATAAGCAGAATGACTTTTGTTTCTGGGTCTTTTATGATCACATGCTTCATCTAAGAACCGTGGCTTATATTCAGCCACCCAACCATCTGAAAGTTAAAATCAAAATGGTTTTGGATGGATATTCTGAGAACTGTTAAAAAGAAGTTTTATTTGTTCGCAGACTGCTCTGTGTGTCTTCACTTCATGTAACCAATCCTAAGCATCCCTACCTTGACAGCCCAATAAAATACTGATAATAAAAAAGGCAGGATGAAAAACCTGTCGTATGTTTAGATTGACCACTTGTAGTTACATTGCCTGCTGCCATGGATGCTAATTATGGAAAATCTGAACCACTCACCTCCTGCTGTGCGACCCGGTTCAGGGACCCGGGGTTGGGGACTGCGGCACTATATCACTACCCAACCACTTCCTCAAAACCTACCTTCCTTTAGGTCTTCAAAAATTGAATTATGAAGAACTCGATTTAAATGGAGAATTTCATTGTTTCAGAATATTAAGAAACCAGGGAAACTTGCGCGATTGCCTATTCATCTCCGTTTAAGGCACACGATATAAATTGCAAGTGGAGCATGAAAGTGCTTCATCTTGTACAACACTGGGCTTGTTTTCCATCCTTCTAAAAAATGTCGCTGCTTATTTTAATATTTCAAAGCAGCAATCTAAATGATGTGACAATACCATTAGGAGATATTTCTCTTACCGGTACTATAGATTCTTAACAAATTTCTAATATGAAAATGAAGCCATAAAACCTAAAAATTGCAGCATGGTGGTGAAAAAACCATTGGACTGGAAGTGAAAATGACTGGTCTTTATCTATGCTCTGTGACCAACTAGCTGGATAACCTTTAGCAGATCTCCTAAAACTGTTTCTCGAATAATGCATGAACTTTACTCGAAAATTGTTAAAGCCCGGTTTAGCAATAAAGTTCTGAGTTGCTGTAATAATTCAAGGAATGCTCTAATGAACACCTGTTATTCTGGCCACATCTAGGGGATGCCAAAAAACCTGGAGAGTTTAAATAGAATCATTAAGTTTGTTCATTATGAAATTTGAAATAATTTAATTTCATCTTTCAGACTCTAATAAAAATGGTCCTGGTGAATATAAATAAGAAATTTCTTTTTGCTTTAACTGCTTATTAGTGACCATGTGGAGACACTTATTTATCATGCAAGAAATAATGATTGCTCGCACTGTGCCAGAAACTTTGGGGAAGAGGAATGTGGCAAGCAGAACTCTTGGATGTGTAGCTTGTAGAGATAGATTAATGACTGTGCTACTCTTGTAGTTAGTACCTCTGTTTAAGATCAGGAACATCAGATGTGGTGGCTCATGCCTGTAATTCTAACACTTTGGAAGTCTGAGATGGGAGGATTGCTTGAGGCCAGGAGTTCGAGACCAGCCTGGGCAACATAGTGAGACCTTGTCTCTACAAAACATAAGGAAAAAAAAAATAGCTGGTCGTGGTGGCGTGTGCCTGTATTCCTGGTTACTTCCTAGTTACTTGGGAGGCTGAGCCAGGAATATCACCTGGGCCCAGGAGTTTGAGCTATGATTGCACCACTGTATGTCAGCCTGGGCAACCCTGTCTCTCTCTAAAAAAAAAAAAAAAAAGGAAGGAAGGAAGGGAGGAAGGAAGGAAAAAGAAAAGTGAGAGACAGAGAGCAGGAACCCTGGAAGGAGAATGGAGGAGTGATGTCATAATGGTGTTGATTTTCACCCTTCACACTCTTTGAGGGCATTTGGCCCATCACCCTCTTGTTGACGAGGGGTCACATCTCCCTCCTTCCTTCCTTCCCTTTTGTTTTCTTGTTTTGTTTTGTTTGACACCAAGAGGTCTAGTAGCACATTTTTGTTTTTTATTTGCTAAATTTATCTTTTTGAGACATACTTGCTTCGATGTACTCTATCTACTTTTGAAATTAAAAGAGAGATAAGACCACAGATACCTAAGTGGCTCACCCCCCCATGTTTTACTAAGTATAATTGATAAATAAAAATTATGTATATTTACAGTGTATAACACTATGTTTTGATATATGTGTACATTGTGAAATGATTATAAAAATCAAGATAATTAACATACCCATCACCTCACATAGCTATCTTTTTCTTTTTTATAGTGACAAAATTTAAGAGCTACTCTCTTAGCAAATTTCAAGTATATAATACAGTAGTATTCGCTGTAATCCCCATGCTCATCCCTAGAATTTATCCATCCCACCTAATTGGAAGTTTGTACTTGTTGACTAACATCTCCCCCTTCCCACCCCTCCCCCTGTTAACCACCATTGTACTCTCTGTTTCTGAGTCTGACTTCCTTAGATTTCACATAAAAATGGGATCATGCTGGACTTCTCTTTCTGTAATCTCCTCAAGGTTCATCCATGCTGTAGCAAATGTGAGGATGTCCTTTCTTTAAAAGGCTGACTAGTGTTCCATTGTGTGCACGGTCACCTCTAGCTGTCCACAGGGCCTTGGTTCCAGGACCCTGTGGATACCAAAATACCTGAATGCTCAAGCCCCTTACATAAAATTGCCTGGTATTTTCATATAACCTGCACAATCCTCCCACATACTTTAAATCCTCTCTAGATTACCTATAACACCTAATACAACGTAAATGCTATGTAAACACTTGTCATACTGTATTGCTTTTTTATTTGTGTTATTTTTTATTGTTGCATTTTTATTTTTTATGATCTTTTCCAAATATTTTTGATTCGGGGTTGGTTGAATCTGTGAATGAGGCACCCGCAGATACAGAGCGCTGACTGTATAGACCATGTTTTCTTCATTCATTCATGTTCAAGGACACTTAGGTTTGGCACATATGTTGGCTATTGTGAATAATGCCGCAGTCAACTTGGGAGTGTAGGTATCAATCCAACACACTGATTTTCTTTCCTTTGGATGTGTATGTAGAAATGGATCACTGGATCATATGGTAGTTCTTCTTTTAATATTTTGAGGAACCCTCATAATACTGTTTTTCATAATGGCTGCACCAATCTACCTTCCCTGCAACAGTGTATGAGGGTTCCTTTTTCTCCACATCCTCCCAGAACATTCCATCCAACAGCAGCAGAAATACACGTTCTTTTCAAGCACTCATGGAACATTCTCCAGGATACATCAGATGTTAGGCCACAAATCAAGTCCTAATACATTTATGAAGATTGAAATGATATTATTTTTTTCTGATCACATTGCTATAAAACTAGAAATCAATGACAGAAGGAAATTGGAAAAAACACACTAATATGTGGAAATTAAATAACACCAGTCTGACAAACCAATAGGTCAAAAAGAAATCAAAGGAGATTTTTTGTGAAATTGATCATAGAAATGAAGCTACCCTTAGTAATAATTTTTACTTATAAAAGCTTAGAGGAAAAAGAAGTTATCTTAAATTTTAAGAATTTGTTTTATCAAACATTGTGAGCTTCTCTATTTGATACATCAGAATAATAGATCTTTTGATCTGTATTTTTACCTGTGTACACAAGAAGTTATTGGTCATACGATTAATTTCCTGAAACTTATTCACTTTATTGGCACAGTAGAAACAGGTTAAAAATGCACTGTAAGAAATTTTAAGTTCAAACCAATTGTGAGGTTATATAGATAAAATTTATGTTTCTCAGTTCTATTGAGGAAGAAAGATCTGCTTGTACCAAGAATATTGCGTGCAGAAAATAACTCAAGTCAGAGTTATTCTGTAGTGCTGCTATGTATACGGCGTAGAACTAGTCACTGGTTCTACATTGGTCAGTCCCACCTCCTCAACAATGCCTTGCATGTCACTGCTACTCAGAGACATCCTTGCTGAACAAATGAGCATCTCTTTAATGCTGTATGGAATGTTCTAGAAGAGTTGGATCCTGAAGTTTGTATATTGTTGTAATTTTCTGGATTTTTAGAGTGTGGAAGTCCTAAATAAACTGTGAAGCCAGTACCTGACAAATAAGACAAGTCATCTTTGTTATCATATCCCATTCAGGCACTGACTTATCTACATGACGATTAATGGTTTTCATGCAAAAAATAAGCTTGAAATATCTATTGCCTCATATAGTTAAAATATCCAGGTTCAGTGGTGTTATTTATTCTTCTTCAAAATATGTCATAAAGAGCTTTTAAAAATCTTGATTTCATATGAATAAAAGCATGCATACTCTGTAATTCTGACTTAATTCATACAAGGATAGCTAAGCCATTGTGTCCTAGATGAATAAAATAAAGGCATAATGAAAAATGTCAGGTTTGACATCGCGATCTATAACATTTAAGCATTCTTCTACGAATTTCCTTTGACCTTACCAGAGCTGTCATGTTTAACTTCATGCAAATTTATTTTTAAATGCTTCAGTGTTATGAACCCTCTGATTAAAGGATGAATCAGATGATGGATGCTGCCTTCAGCTGAATCATTTAATACTGATTTCACAAACAAGCCACAGATCACAGGCAACCTTGCATCTTCCCTTGAAGAAGCACACACAGATCATAGGCATAATCTTAATATCATTTATAAGAAGGTAGCAATGAGATGACAGTATTAGTGAAATATTTTAATTTGTGGTAAACTTTCTCCTTAAGTGTTTAATAAGGATTGATGTAATACATTGTCTCAAAGAATTGGAAGTTTGATAGAGGTGCCGACAGGTTCAGTGTCTGGTGAGGGCCAGTTCCCCATTTCCAAGAGGGTCCCTTGTTGCTGCATCCTCTGGAAGGGACAAATGCTATGTCCTCATGTGGTAAACTGGGCCCCTCAAGCCCTTTTATAAAGTCACTAATCCTGTTCATGAAGGCTTAGCTCTCATGGTTTAATTACCTCCTAAAGTCCCTACCTCTTACTATGATTGCACTAACGATTAGGTTCCAACACATGAATTTTCACCATTGTGGCTGCCATCCTCTTATTTTCATGTATCCTTAAAACTTTGCCTTTCTCATTTTTAATATACTTTATTCACAGCATGCCAAAATCCCTAAGCTTACGAATAACCTTTCAGTATTTTTGTTAACCTGCTGGGCAAGATATAGGAAGTTGCAAAAATGTACTTTTTTGACAGACTGTTTGCTGTAGTCAATTTATTTCTACTGTAGTTAGATAACCCCATCCACCGTGTATGGATTTATTTTATGTATGAACAAAGACCTTCTACATAGACTAGGTCATTTTTATTCTTTATTGCTTCCCTTATAATCTCCAAATATGATCTTGTTAGAAAATACTATTATGTTAATAGTAACGAGCATGTCTGATCATCCCAAATGTCTAGGTTCACATTTTCATTAAGTTATATTTTTGAACCTAATAGTTTATTGAAACATAACAAGGACTGAATCATAGATATATGTGTTTGGAAGTAGAATTCAACTGTAAATAGAAGTCAGTTCTTCAGATTTAAAAAAAATATGTAAAAAATGAAGGCTTTAGGGGAAAAACTCCCCTTAGTGACTGTTTTTCATGTGATAAATATCCTGAAACTATTTGAGGAAAAAAAAAGTGTATTTCTTACAGCTAACAAATATTTGTGTCTTTATTCTTAATTGGGTGAATGAAATTTCTTCTCTCCTTCACACATTCTGCTTTCTTATTAGAAACTAATTGGTGCCTTTATAAAAAAAAACTGCAAGACACTGACTTTTTGATTTTTTGGCACTAGTTTATCTTATGACTGGGGGTTTAGTGTTGCGTGTATATGTGTGTGTATGTTGGGTGTGGGGGTGTGTGTGTGTGTGTGTGTAATGGAATTTATGGTAGCATTTTTCTTTTTAGAAATCTGCTTGGTCTTCTCAGAGTTCAGTCATTTTATAAATGTATCTACATTGACCTCTATCTTTGGAATCCGTGACTTTTGTCAGTACTTCCTTTAATATAGTGTGCTAGAAATCTGGAAGTTACCAGCCAGATTAGTTCTAGAAAATGAACCAAATGGCTTTCCACTCTTTGTAGGTTCAAGCCCCAAGGCCTACTCCTATTACTCAAGGCCCCATTTTATCTGACCTCTCTTTCTTTTCAACCATACATCTCACAATTACTCAACAAAACTCTTCCCTCTAGGTGGACAAGTATCTTCGAAATACCTCCCAATTAGCATAATTACAATATACATCTTTCAATTTTGTATTGCTCCTGAGAAGGCTTTTATGTCTCCTGCCTGAATTTTATCTATGCTAAAAAGTCAAGCCTCCAGAACTCCAAAAAGCTTTCCCTAACTGCTCAAATGCATAGTAATTTCACCTTACTTAGATCTTGTAACATTTGCAGACACAGCATGCATATCCCTGATTCTTTTCCTTTCATACCCTTTGTCTAATTCTTTAGCTAGTCATCTTCCCTATTCTGTATTTCTAAACATATCCCTCATCTTACTACATCTCCCTTCTCCAGCATTGCCACTCTAGACCAGGCCTTCATCATTTCTAACCTGGACTCCTTCCCTAGCCTCTAAACCCATCTCCCTGCATCCTAGCTCATCTATTCTTGACCAGGCAGAGTAATTCTTTTAAAAGATAAACCAGACCATATCTCTCCCCATCCAATGGCCTCCTGTCATACACAGAATGAAATCTAAATCTTTGCTGTGGTTTAAGGCCCCATGTTATCTGGCCCTCATCAAATTCTTATTTTCTGTCCTTTTTCTCCTTGTACACTGCCTCCTGCCTCCAGCTTCACTGTTCCCTGTTCCCCTTCTCTCTACTCTTTGAATCTGCCGATCACAGTTCTAATATTCAGTAAATACATAGAAAATGAATTATGAGTTAAAGGTGAACTGTTTCCTTCTGAAAGCAAAGATAAATGACATGGTCTTCTTCAAAAAAAAACCTGACTGGTCAGAATTCCTAATCTTAATTTTAAAAAGACAAACTGCAAGTATGTGTAAAATAGTAAGGAAATCATTGTCTATATCAGAATTCCATGTGATTTCACTGCGTATTAGTAATTTGTATGTTATAGA
>RJWJ010011789.1:0-43544 GCA_004363605.1 Indri indri | reverse complement strand
CGGCCTTAAATAGTGATTTCTAAAACAAATTTTCATTGCCCTTTCAGGAAGAAAAAGTGAAAGTTTCTAGAGCAGAGGTTGTAACTAAATTGTACCTTATTTGCAAACTTTGATAGTCTTGGTAGTGGCTGCCTAGAGCCATGCACTAAGAAAGATTCTGAGTGTGTAGTTCCTGCCATATATTTAGCATCCTTATTTTAGGGCAGCAGTTTTCAAAATGTCCCCAGGCCAACAGCATCGGGGCATCCCAGGGACTTGTTAGAAATGAAAATACTTGGGCCGCCCAGTTATTGAATCTTAAACTCTGGGATGGGGCCCAGTGCCTGGTCTAACAAGCCTTCCAGATGATTCTCATGCACACAGAAGGTCAAGAACCACTGCTCTAAGGTATTAAGAATACCAAGACAAATTCATCTTTTTCATCATCTAATTCTTTCATTTTCATAGTTAAAGTGTGGGTCTTTGCTCTTTTCTACTTCTTTGTCATTTTTTTTGACTGATTATTTTGAATGCTTTTCAGTTTATCATGTTTTCAAGTACTCAATGTTTTCTGAATGGTGAAGTTTGCAGGAGTTGGGAGTATTAACTTTTACATTCTGCTTTTTTTTTGGTATATTTTAATTTAAAAAAATCAGTGCAAGGAAAATTAAAGTTTGAAAAAAAAATGGCTTTTGTATTGACAGAATTTGAAGAGCTGCTATCATTAGCTCTGATAGTATGCTCTTCATTACTGAACTCCAATTAAAATAATATGGCAAATATAGAGAAACTGAAGCTATTTATTAAGGTAAATCTCCCGTTAATCTTTGGCCATAGTTATTTGATAGAAGAAAAGTTCTGTGGAAAAGAAGAGATTTGTTTTATTTGGCAAAAAGAGTTAGCATATGGTGAAAGCTTTTTTCCTAGTCTTATGAATTTTTCTTATCAATACTATTGGACACAATAAGATCTTTATTCTCCGTTCAGCTCAGAGAAACTAATGGTTAATGTTAATTGTGTCCTTTTATAATATTTCTAGATTCCTTGAGGGATTTTTAAAAAACCTTACTACAAATATGGTAAAATATGATAAAATATGATAAATGTCTTATATAACATCTCTATATTATAATTAGCAGTTTATGTTTAATAATTTAGGATATGGGTCAACAAACTATGGGTCACCTGTTTGTTTACTGGTATGTATAACTGTTTTTGCTCTGCAGTGACAGAGTTGCATAGTTGCAGCAGAGACTATGGCAAGCAAAGCCTGAAAGAGTAGTTACTATGTGGCTCTTTAAGAAAAAGTTTGCCACCTCCTGTTTTAGGAAACTAATATGATTACTTTAAGCCTAAGCAAATGTTAAGTTATACTTAGGAATCTTCTCAGCATCAGTTATGTCAAATATACCTCAATCATGAAGGGCTCTGAAAGTGACCATGTAGTATGTAGGTAAGCAAAGCCATTCATATTTATGTTGAAAATATGAAGAAGAAGCCAGTGAAAGTTGACAAATGTTTTAAAATATATTGATAATTTTAAAATGAGATTTATAATAATGTATAAAACTAGCAGGGTTGTGAAACTGGGCCGGGCACAGTGACTCATGCCTATAACCCCAGCACTTTGAGAGGCTGAAGTGGGAGGAGTGCTTGAGGCCAGGAGTTCAAGGCCAGCCTGGGCAACATGGCAAGACCCCTTCTCTACAAAAAATTTAAAAAAAAAAGAATTGGCCGGGCATGGTGGTACATACCTGTAGTCCTAGCAATTTGAAGGCTGAGGCAGTAGGATTGCTTGAGCCCGGGAGTCTGAGGTTGCAGTGAGCCGTACCACTGCACTCCAGCCTGGATGACAGAGGGAGATCCTGTCTCTAAAATAGGATGGAATAGTTGTGAATTGAATGCTGGATTGAGAATCAAGACTAGAGTTTAGGTTTTTAAATTTGGCCTTTGTCTGGTTGTTTGATTTAGACATAAGATACTTAACATGTTTGGTCAAAAGACCTCACCTGTAAAATACAGGAATTGAAGTGCATTATTTCAGAGTTCCCTTTCAACTCTAGGTTTTGGTGATATTTTCTTTTTGTATACCTTTTTATTGTCATTAAAAGCCTCTTACTATTTTTGTCAACACTTTAACTAAATATAGACTGTCATATTCTTAACAGTAGTTCATACAAAAGGACGAAAACCTTTAGTTCATAAAAACAGAAGTATTTAGCCAAATTTGACATTTTGTTAATGGATTACTTTCATTTTAGGACATCTGAGTTCTTCTTCCATATATCCTGTGTGCAGTGCTCCTTATTTGTTGGCAACTTCATGTTCAGATGAGAAAGTAAGATTCTGGAGATGCAGAGTAACAAATGGAGAATCTGCCACATCAAAGAATGGAAAAATGGATCTTGCATACATTTGGGAAGAATGGCCATTACTTATCGAAGATGGACTTCAGAGCGATAGTAGTATAACTGTACCTGGTAGGCCTATAGAGGTTAGCTGTGCACATACAAATCGTTTAGCAGTAGCTTACAAGCAGCCTGCATCTAATAGTAGATCTTCTCAGGACTTTGTGATGCATGTAAGTATTTTTGAATGTGAGTCTACAGGAGGCTCATATTGGGTCCTTGAACAGACAATTCATTTAGATGAGTTAAGCACAGTGTTGGATTCTGGCATTAGTATTGATAGCAATTTAGTGGCCTATAATAAACAAGAGATGTATTTGTCCAGTAGAGAGAGTATCACATCAAACACAAAGCATTTAGTTCACTTAGATTGGATGTCTAGAGAAGATGGGTCTCATATCCTGACTGTAGGAATTGGATCAAAGCTTTTTATGTATGGACCCCTGGCTGGCAAGGTACAAGAACAGACTGGTAAGGAAAGCCTGGCATTTCCTCTTTGGGAGAGTACTAAAGTCGTGCCCCTTTCTAAATTTGTACTGTTACGAAGTGTGGACTTGGTGTCTTCCGTAGAAGGCTCCCCACCTTTTCCTGTTTCTTTATCATGGGTCCGGGATGGCATCCTTGTGGTAGGAATGGATTGTGAAATGCATGTATATTCCCAATGGCAGCCTTCTACTAAACAAGAACCTGTTATAACAGATTCATACAATGGGAGCACGCCATCCATAATAAGTTTAATAAAACAGAGTAACTCATCAAGTGCTGGATTACCTCCTCCAAAGAAAACCCTGACTCGGTCCATGACCAGTCTTGCACAGAAAATCTGTGGAAAGAAAACTGCATTCGATCCTTCAGTGGATATGGAAGATTCAGGTCTTTTTGAAGCAGCTCATGTACTTTCCCCAACTTTACCTCAGTACCATCCCTTGCAGCTTTTGGAACTTATGGATCTTGGCAAAGTTCGGAGAGCAAAGGCCATCTTGTCACATCTTGTCAAGTGCATTGCTGGGGAAGTTGTGGCTCTGAATGACCCTGAATCTAATCATGAACGCCGTCTTAGGTCTCTCACCATCAGTGCTAGTGGAAGCACTACCAGAGACCCCCAGACATTCAGCAAGGCTGAAAATATAGATTACACAGAAATAGATTCTGTCCCTCCACTTCCTTTATACGCCTTACTTGCAGCAGATGATGATAGCTATTACTCATCTTTGGAAAAATCAAGTAATGAAAGTACCTTAAATAAATCAAATCAATTATTAAAAGAAAGTTATGATGAGCTGTTTCAAGTCTCAGCTCTAATGACTGATACTTATGTGTTAGAGACAGATGAAGAAAATACAAAGCCTAGAGTTATTGACCTTTCACAATACAGTCCAACTTACTTTGGTCCTGAGCATGCTCAGGTTCTTTCTGGCCACTTACTTCATTCTAGTTTACCTGGACTCAGCCGGATGGAACAAATGTCTTTGATGGCCTTAGCAGATACAATTGCAACTACAAGCACTGACATTGGAGAAAGCAGAGACAGAAGCCAAGGTAAACTAAACTCTATATTCGTGATAACATTTTTACTTATTTTCACAGAAAATAATCTTGAATAATTTTTTATAAAAATGATGCCAAGGTTTTTTTTTTGAAACATCTTTGCTGCCTTCACAACAGTTTTAATTTTAATATATGCTATTTATCCCATAAATCATAATATTATGAGGAAGTTCACAAAGACCATTATGCCTGTCATTTTTGCTAATTGCTTAATGACATAAAAGAGCAACTGAATCTTTTTGAGTTTAGCAAAAGTTAAACAGTTATTTTAGGCTGGGTGCAGTTGCTCATGCCTGCAATACTAACATTCTGGGAGGCCAAGGTGGGAGGATCAGTTCAGCTCAGGAGTTCAAGACCAGCCTGAGCAAGAGGAAACTCTGTCTCTACAAAAAAACCTTAGCCAGGCATGGTGGCACATGCCTGTAGCCCCAGCTACTCAGGAGGCTGAGGCAGGAGGATCACTTGAGCCCAGGAGTTTGAGGTTGCAGTGAGCTATAATCATGCCACTGTACTCTAGCCCAGGCCACAGAGCGAGACTCTGTCTCAAAAATAAATAAAAAAATAAATAAATATATATATATATATATATTATATATTTATTTTAGTTACCAGAACCTGAAAGTTGGTTTCTCTTCTTTTTCTGCATGTTGTACTAATCCACCATTAACAACTATAATTTGTGTTTTAAAATAACTGTATTTAAAAAAAATTATTAGTGCCTATTCCTACCTAGAATAACAAATGTAAGTACAATATAATTAGGTCTTTTCCTCATCCAGGGAACATTTTTTAAAAATAAATCTCCTAAATTGTGAACAAATTCCCATCAAACCTCAAATAAGGTTTAAAATTAACAAGTTCAGCCTTGTGGACCACATGTAGGTCAGTATCCCTTTGAACTAAACTTGAAATGAAAATATAGGATAAATTTAAAAAAATAATAAAGTAATTTTAAATTTAAGAAAATTTAGTTGGTCATGAGTCTTGACACTTTTGCTTTAAGAGGGGGTTACTAGTAGATACTGTTTTTTGATATGAATATGTTATAGGTGTTTTATGTTTTTAATTTTTACTTCAAAGTAGAAATCAGGCCCACCATGTAACTCTTTCTTCAGTGTTAGCAGATTATCAGAACAGATACATGATTTGAATCAATGTGGAAAATATCACTGTAACACATGCCACAGAGAAGGTTAAACTATTTAAAATTCAGTCATGTTTTAATTTAAATAAGATTCAGATCAGAAAAGGTCAGATTATAAAGAATGCCCTAGACCCTGAGTCATTTCGTTCTCTTCTTTATTGTTTTTCCAGTTATTAAACTATATTGCTTTCTTCTGTAATGTAAAACTGTGTAAAAAAAAAGAAATGTTAGAAAATTTTTAGACTAATAACTTCTTTTGTCAGTTTAAGAATATTTTGTGCCTATATTTGGTACTGTGACATATGCTGATTGTCAGAATTATTATTTGTGTTTCATTTACAAAATGATTTTTTACAAATAAAAATATGTAAATACTTTTTCCCCCTGGTTGTAGGTGGAGAAACTCTTGATGAATGTGGGTTAAAATTTCTTTTGGCCGTTCGACTCCATACCTTTCTTACAACTTCCCTTCCAGCCTATCGAGCGCAACTCCTTCACCAAGGTATTTCGATAGTAATCTCTTAAGGGAAAATAAGGCAAATAGAAAAAGAGAAGCTTGTGCCCTTTTAAACTTGTTTTGCCCAGATACAATAATGATGACAAATTTGACACATTCTGAGTTTCCTTTATTTGTTAAAATGTTTATTTCATCTTCATCTTCTTTGCTTAAAGCATTGGAATTTTTAACAGTAGATGGAAAGAGTTAATGAAAAAATGAATATAGGGTAATTGGATATTCTGTATTATGTTTTTAAATGCATGATGTATTAAAGGCAAATTAGTATTGTTTCATTCTCTTTAATTTCTTCTTTAGATTGTCTTTTTTCTCTGTTTTTGGCATTTATCTATATTTAGCTTTCCCCCCAAAATTTGAGTAACATTTTTGATATAAAAATAATATATATTCAAATTTCAAATGTTTCATAAACAGTACTACAGAACTGATAAAATTAATGTGTATTTCAGATACTATTTCAATAACATTAGTGTATTTCAGATATTCCTATATGCTGTTAGTCACAACTGTCACAGTTAAAAGTGACAGAAATCTCACTTAAATTAACGTCAACAAAACAGAGTATTTATTGGCTCCATGCCCAAGAAGTTCAAGAAATAGAGCTGGCTTCCAGCATTATTAGATCTACAGGATTAAACAGTGTTATTGGGACTATGCAAGTTAATCTCTGTTCATTGGTCTCTGTCTCTTGCTCTCCCTATTCTTCTTTGTCCCTTTGTTTCTCTGTTTGCTTTCTTTCTCTCTTCATTTTGCATTTAGCTTTGAAAAGTAAAGCTTACAATTGTAAATCAAATTCTTTTTTAAAAAATATTATTGTAATTTGACAACTTACAATTTTCTATATGAGGTACAAAGTAATGTTATATGTATACAAAGTGGAATGGTTTAATCAAGCGAAATAACTTATTCATCACCTAAAATATGCATCCTTTTTTGTGGTGGGAACATTTGAAATTTATTCTCTTAGCTTTTTGGAAATGTACAATACCCTGTTATTAAATGTCACCATGCTGTGCAATAGATCTCAAAAACTTATTTTTCTTAACTGAAGCTTTGTACCCTCAACCAGCATCTTCCTCCTACTCCCATCCCCTAGCCTCTGCTAACCACCATTATACTTTCTGCTTCTGTGATTTTGATTGTTTTAGATTCCACATAAAAGTGAGATCATGTAGTATTTGTCTTTCTGTTCCTGGCTTATTTCATTTAGCATAATGTCCTCCAGGTTCATCCATCTTATTGCAAATGACAGGAATTTCTTCCTTTTTAAGGCTGCGTAGTATAAATACTGCATTATATATTCAGGCACACCTCCTTTTATTGTGCTTTGCTTTGTTGCATTTCACAGATAATTGCATTTTTTATAAATTGGAGGTTTGTGGCAATGCTAGGTGGAGCAAGTCTTTTGGCATCATTTGTCAGAAAGCACGTGCTCACTTCATATCTCTGTTGCATTTTGGTAATTCAATATTTCAAACTTTTAAATTATTACTTCTATTATGGTGGTCTGTGATTAGTCATCTTTGATGTTACTATGATAATTGTTTTGGAGCACCACAAACTATGCCCATATAAGACAGTGAGCTTAATAAATGTGAGTGTTCTGACTGCAGTACAGACTGGCCATTTCCTTGTCTCTCTCCTTCTCAGACCTCCCTGTTCACTGAGATACAACCATTAATAACCCTATAGGCTGGGCGTGGTGGCTCACACCTGTAATTCCTAATGCTTTGAGAGGCTGAGGCAGGAAGACTGCATGAGGCTAGAAGTTCAAGACCAGCATGGGCAACATAGCAAGACCCCGTCTCTACAGAAAAATAAAAAGAAGTCGCTGGGATTGGTGGTACACACCTGTAGTCCTAACTACTCAGGAGGTTGAGGCACGGGGATCATTTGAGCCCAGGAGTTCAAGGTTACAGTGAGCTATGATCATGTCACTGCACTTCAGCCTGGGTAACAGAGCGAGACCCTATCTCCCATATATACATACATAAACAAACAAATGATCCTATAGTGTCTTCTAAGTGTTCAAGTGAAAGGCAGAGTCACGTGTCTTTCACTTTAATCAAAACCTAGAAGTGATTAAGTTTAGTGGGGAAGGCATGTTGAAAGCTGAGATAGGCTGAAAGCTAGATCCGTTGCACCAAACAATTAGCCAGGTTTTGAATGTAAAAGAAAATCTTAAATTTTTTCAGACTTGCTTTGTAGCCTAATATATGATCTGTCTTGAAGAACGTTCCTTGTGTGTGTGAGAAGAGTATGTATTCTGTTGCTATTTGATGGAATGTTCCGTATATGTCTTTAAAGTACATTTGATGTGAAGGACAAGACATTGGTCAGGTCCAATGTTTCCTTATAAATTTTATTTTTTCCCCTCCTCTACTCTGAAAGAAACCTTATACATTTTCTGTGTGTATGATCTGTGTGTTGTTGAAAGTGGGGTATTGGAGTCCCCTACTATTATTGTACTGAAATCTCTCTCTCCTTTCAGATCCTTTAATATTTGCTTTTACAAGTTTAGGTTCTCTGATATGGGGTACATGTATGTTTATAATAGTTACAGCCTCTGGATTAATGACCCCTTTATCATAATATAACATTCTTCTTTGTCTCCTTTGAGTTTTTGACTTACAGTCTATCTGATATGAGTATAGCTACCCCTGTTCTCTTTTGGTTTCCGTTTGTGTGGAGTATCTTTTTCTGTCCCTTCAATGTATGTGTGTTCCTAAAAGTGAGCTAGTCTCTTGTAGGCAGTGTATAGTAGAATCTTATTTTTATATCCATTCAGCTACTCTTATCTTTTTATTGGAGATTTTGATTCATTTACATTTAAATTAATAATAAGAACTTACTTGCCCTTTTATAATTTGTTTTCTAGTTGTTTTGAAGATACGTAGTTTCTTTGTTCTTCTTGCTTTCTTTGTCATTTACTGGTTTTCTATTGCGGTATGCTTTGAATCCTTTCCATTTATGTTTTGTGTGTCTAGTATACATTTTTGCTTTTTTGTTACCATGAGGCTTACATAAAACATACGTATAATGGGCTATTTCAAGCTGATGACAACTTAACTTTGATCACATACAACTCCCCCATCCCCACATTTTATGTTTTGATGTCAGAATTTATATCATTTTATAATTTGTATCTCTTGACATGTATTTTAGCTATAATTGTTTTTAACAATTTTGTCTTTTAACCCTCATACTAGAGATAAATTTGCTTTACACACCACCATTGCAGTCCTAGAGTATTCTGAGTATGCTTGAGTTTTCTGTTTTCAAATATTTTATGTCACTAATTAGCGGCCTTTCATTTTAGCTTAAAGAACTCCTTTTAGCAATTCCTGTAAGGCAGGCCTAGTGGTAATGAACTCTCTTACTGTTATTGGTCTGGGAAATTTTTTGTTTCTCCCTCATTTCTGAAGGTGAGCTTTGCAGGGCTCAGTATTCTTGGTTGGCAGTTTTTTGTTGTTGTTTGTTTTTTTCTTTCAACACGTTGACCATATCATTTCACTCTCCTGGCCTGCAGGGTTTCTGCTGAAAAACTCACTGATAGCCATATTGGGACTCCCTTGTATGTGATGTGTTTCTTATCTCTTGCTGCTCAGAATATTTTCTTTGTCTTTGATTTTTGATGCTTTGGTTATTATGTGTCTTAGTGGACTCCTCTGTGGATTGAAATTGATTGGAGACCTTTATGATTCCTATACCTGCATGTTAGCATCTTTCCCCAGATTTGGCAAGTTTTCAGCCATTATTTCTTTAAATATGCTTTCTGGCCCTTTTTGTCTGTCCTCTCCTTCTGAAACTTCTATTATATGAAAATTAGGTCTCTTCGTGGTGTTTCATAATTCCTGTAGACTTTCTTCATTCTTTTTTCTTTTGTTCCTCTGACTAGATATTTTCAAATGTTCTGTCCTGAGCTTGCTGATTCTTTCTTCTGCTTGATAACAAGCCTGTTATTGAAGCTTTCTATTGAATTTTTCAGTTCAGTTATTGTATTCTTCATCCCGAGGATTTCAATCAGGTTTTTGTTTCTATTTTTCTGTCTTGTTGTTTGTGTTTTTTTTCCTGAAGTTCATTTAATTTCCATTCATATATTTGTGTACTTCACTGAACTTTTTAAGTGGATTATTTTAAATTCTTTGTTAGTCATTTCATAGATCTCTCTTTCTTTAGGGTTCAAATCTCTCTTTATTAGTAGTTTCTTTTGGAGGTGTCACAATTCCCTGATTCTTCACAATCCTCATGTCCTTGCTTTGGTGTCCATACATTTGAGGAGACAGCCACCTCTTCTGGCCTTTACAGGTATTTTTTTGGCAGGGATGGACTTTCACTATTTAGTCTAGCCTCTGATTATGCATAGGTCAGCTGGAAATGACCCCGGGCAGGTGGAGCTTGCTGTCAGGTTCTCTAGGTGGCTGGGCCCACTGCCTTTGTTTTGAGGTTGGGTGGTACTGCTGGCTGTGTTTTGTTCTATGAGACTGCTGGCTGTGCAATCAATCAGAATTGCTGGCTGAGTCACAAGATTTGTTCACTGGCAGAGAATATTGCTATTTTTATTCTAAAGTTAGACAGGACTGCGGGGTGGCCCCAAGGTTAGGCAGAGTTGCTACTCTGGACAGGTCCAGAATCTATGTTCTGTAGAAATGCATAGTTGAGGCTTGCCTCCCTGCCTGGGTGGAGGCTTGGTATGGGCTCTGGAGCTGGGCCAAGCATCTGTTTGGCTGCCCAGGTCAGTCAAGTCTAGCCCCTGTACACTGCAGAAATGTACTGTAATGAGTGTCTCCCTGACTGGGCAGGGCCTTGGAGTAAGCTCTGAGTCTGGGCCCACTATTTAGACTCCTGAATCACCAGGTTCAACCTCTCTTCTCCACAGACATGCGCTGTGGCTGGCATCTCAGGGTGGCCTTGCAGTGGGCTGAGTCTGGGTCATGTACTGTTTGGAGTCTCAGGTTAGACAGGTCTAACCCCTAAGCTCTACAGAAATGTACCAAGGCGACAGGTGTCTCCTTGTCTGGGCAGGGCCTTGGGGTGGTGTCTGAGTCTGAGTCAAGCTGTTGTTTGGATTTCTAGGTTGGGCAGTCCTAGCCCCTCAGTTTTTCTGAAATGCACTGAGGTAGACATCTCCTTGTCTGCGTGGGGCCTTGGAATGGGCTCTAAGGCTGGCCATCCAGGGATTCAAGCCAGGCTGAACTTCCTACCGTGTTTCTGAAAGTAACCAGCTCAGCTTTTGAGTGTGGGCTGTGTTGCTATGGTGTTGGCTGATACCTCTCATTGGGCACTACCAATGGCAGGAACACAGAGTTACCACTAGGATCTGTGAGCTCCACCTCCTTTGTTTGTTTCTACCCGACCTCAAGCAGTTTAGCTGTGCCATTGTCCCCAGTGTTCCTCATGAGGTGAGACCAGCATGGGCTTCCTAGAAAGTATCTGAGAATGTTAGCGAAGCTGGATGTCTGCCCCCAGCTTTCTTTTTGCACTATAGAAACTCTGGATCCAGGGGAACCCATTCTGTGTTGCACTGTACTGACTTGGAGGAGGAGGGGTGATACACTGAAAGTGAGACTGCTACTTTTACCCTTCTGATGCAGTTTTTATTCGGTTCTGTGGTCCACGGAGGTGTCTCAGGCTCATTCCCAGGTTTGGGGGTTATTATTATTCAAAGGTGTTCTTGTCTGTGGATAGTTGCTAGTTGAACTTTTGGGGGTGGGAGGAAGGTGTCTTAGTCTTTTTGGGCTTCTATAACAAAATACGTTAGACTCGGTAATTTATAAATAGTAGAAATTCATTTTTTACATTTCTGGAGGCTGGGAAGTCCAAGATCAGGTGCCAGCAGAATGGGTGTTTAGTAAGGGTTCGATCTCTGCACCATATATGGTGCCCTGTTGCTGCATCCTCACATGGTGGGAAGGGCAAAAAGGACCAGCTAGTTCTCTTGAGCCATTTTGTGAGAGCATTAATCCCATTCATGCAGGCATGGTATAATTATCTCCTTAAGGCCCCACCTGTTAATGCTATTACATTGGGAATTAAGTTTCAACTTGAATTCTGGAGGGACACAAATATGCAAACATGGCATGGAGTGAAGCCTGGGACTTCCTATTCTGCCTTCTTGGCTGATGTCTAAATCAAATTCTTTAATAATTTATGAAAATTTATTGAAGTTGCTAGATAATAGGGATCTAAAAATAATTTAGAATAATAGTCCATTCATGGCGTAGTTTTTTAAAAAAATTTCTATTTTTTTATTTCCAAAGTCTTTGGTGTAGCAAGCATTTCAGATGACTTGGTATAGGATATTATTCCTTGGCATAGGTTATAAATTTTGTCCTATATCTCAAAACCACATTTGTAATTATAATAATCATTTACTTCACCGAGTAATGCTAAACAAAATGGTATTTTGAAGAGAGAAAATAGAAGCTGAGCAGTAAATACCACATGTGCAGGCCATTAGATTGAGAATTGCTGACATAAATGATGTGGTATAAGTATAAAAATATCTTATTACCAATATGGTGATACGAAAAATAATCATTATGTGCCAGCTTCTATTCGAAATTTTAAACTATATTATTTCATTGAATTCTCAAAACTGTGTATAAAGGTAGTTCCATGATTATTTACATTTTATATATGAAGAAACGGAGGCTTTAAGAGACTAAGGAACTTGCCCATGGTTATTTAGGTAGTTAGCAGTAGAGCTGGAATTTAATGTGTGTGTTCTGATTGTGGAGTCTTTGCAACTCTATTCTTAGTTCACCAAGTTATTCTGTTTACTTGATTTTTTTAATTTCATGGAATTATATCCACAAAACAAATGTTGACCAAAGAAGGGTGAGAAACAGCTTTGAAGAGAGAAACATACCCATATAGAATAATGCTTTAAATTTTTATCATTTTTAAAAAAGGATTATGGGTAATAGAGAACAAAAATACTTAAGCACAGCGATATTTACTATAAGCATTTTGTCTTTTCTTTTTTAAAAAAATGTTAATTATATAAAATATATGCTCATTGGAGTGATAAGAGTTGTTTGGAGAAGTAAGAATAAAAAATATACTCCCACCAATCTTAAATAAGTGTAACTGTGAATCCCATAAAAGTTTATACATTTATATTGCAAATATGGGACACATATTTCTGATAATCATTGTATAATTATATTGGTATTTCTCATAAACATTATTTTTTACATTTCTTCAGGCCTGTCTACTAGTCATTTTGCTTGGGCATTTCACTCAGTAGCAGAAGAAGAATTGCTGAACATGTTGCCAGCAATGCAGAAAGATGATCCCACTTGGTCTGAACTAAGAGCTATGGGTGTGGGATGGTGGGTCCGGAATACCCGCATCTTACGCAAATGCATAGAAAAAGTAAGTGTTTTATTTTGGTGTAAAAATGAATTAATATGTTTTGGATGTTTTTTCAGGTTGCATTCCGTATCTCCTCTGCTATTACTCTCTCTCTTTTTTGTTTTTTGCAAAGACAAGGTCTTGCTCTGTTGCCCAGGCTAGAGTGCAGTGGCACAATCATAGCTCACTGCAGCCTCAAACTCCTAGCCTCAAGCGATCCTCCTGTCTCAGCCTCTCAAAGTGCTGGGATTACAGGCATGAGCCACTGCATCCAGCCTTATAATCCTTTTATTATTTTATATATGCATACATGTATTCATATACATATTTTTTAAATTTATTGAACTTTTAAATAGATAATGCGTGCTAGTCTTGTATATGAGGGGAATTATTTATTTACTTAAAGGCTGTTTCTATACAATTTTGACCAGTATTTTCTGATTATAGGTAGCCAAAGCAGCCTTTTATAGAAAGAACGATCCTTTAGATGCTGCCATTTTTTACCTTGCAATGAAAAAGAAAGCTGTGATTTGGGGATTATATAGGTATGTAAGAAAACTGTGTTTCAAAGTGAAAACTGTTCATAGGGAGTAAATGCACAAAGTAAGATTTGTAGTTTTTTTGATGTTGATTTGTGTAGATTCTTAGTTATTTTTGTACGTATAGAGAGATGTCATAGGGAAAAAGCCCAGTTTTCCAGAGTGGAAGAAACCTGATGAGGTCACTTCAATTTGTTTTCAGAATTGTCAGTCCAGAAACACATTCTTTGTTTATTTTAAGAACTTCTCATGATGCTCGTGTGAAACAACGGTAATTAAAGCAGAAACTTACATTCGGGGTGGGGAATAGGATGAATTGGTAGAGTCTGGAATATGCATCTACCCTCTGTCCTATTGAAAGCACGTGGGCCAGGCTATCCCTCAAAACTACCTCCCTCCTGTGGGTCCTGACTTCATTCCTGAGCTGAATTCACTTAGAATTTCTTTTTTACTTCTCAGCAAGACTGATGAACATGATGACCATAAATAATTCACTATTTGTTTGGGGTTTAGTTCCAGGTGATCCACATGAACAGCAACCTTTGGGGGAAAATTTTGGTGCCAGATCAATTTTTTAAGATACTGAATGTTTTAGGCTTGTTTTGAATCAGGGTGAATTTTTTAGATTTTGATCACTAATGTCATTCTCATATAGGTGGCAAGGAAAGGTTACTTACTAATGAGTTTTAAGTGGTGAAGTAGCAGAGAAGTTAATATAAATTATATATTTTTCATGGATTTAAAAGTAATTTTTTACCTACTACTAATGTGATTTTCTTTGTAATTTGGAAGAAAATTTTTTCAAAAATCTCTGAGATTTATATGAAAAAATAAATGTTTACCTCTCTTTTGCTGGGAAAAGAAGCAAACTACATAGTAATTTATGAACTGTCAAATGTTTCTATTGAGCCTTCAGTTTTAGGTCCTAACCTTAGCAGATTGATTCTGCTATAGAAAAATTGTATTCCAAAATTTTTATACTTTTTTTCACCTTTATAGATCTCAAAAAGACACCAGGATGACACAGTTTTTTGGACACAATTTTGAGGATGAACGGTGGCGTAAAGCAGCTTTAAAGAATGCTTTTTCTTTGCTAGGCAAACAAAGATTTGAACATTCTGCAGCATTTTTTCTTTTAGCCGGTCGCCTCAGAGATGCAGTTGAGGTAATGAATGGAACTTTAAACGGAAATAGCGTTATCATCCTTTTAAGCTCTTTAGGGCTTAAATTTTTATTTTTTAATTTCAAATGTAGTGGATATGACACGAGGCTAAATACATACCTAAAGTAGCTGTTAATATTTTAAGTGATATTTTAAATTTTTTTCATTTAGCTTGAATAGTATTTATACAGAATTAAGATTAACTAGATTTTGTTGGTTGGTACAGATAAGTAATTGATCTGGCTCTTAAGGATATTCATGAACAGGTTAAAAAAAAATTAAAAGGTTTGTCCTATCAACTTAAACATATTTGAACCCATATCTAGCTGTCTTATTTGATGAATCCGAGAAAATTCTTAACTGTTTATTTCCCAGTAAACCTTAAAAAAATTATGAACATTTAAAATATCGTAACATTTCTGTCACGTTGCCCTTTTGCTCAGTTTCATACAAGTAATTCAAAATAGCTTTTTATTTTGGAAACACTATAGTCTACTGGGATGCATGGAGAAGAGTAGAGTTTCAAGACTGAAATAAAATACATAGCTTGAATTGGTACTATTTAAAATTATCTAGTATTTCCTTATTAGGCTAATTCTTTTTGCAAATATTAAATATATATTTAATACTAACAGGTAGATTTACAAGTATTAACATAAATGTTGTCAAGTAGATTTGCTAAAGCAAGCAGTATATGTTTTGTTTCTAATCCTTGTTTGCTAATTTTGGATATGAATAAAGCCTTTTTTCTAGTTATTAGTTGAGTTTATATAAAAATGAAAGCTGCCCCTGCTTATTTATAAACAGTATTTCTCTTTTTATAAAGGTATGTCTGGAGAAACTGAATGACATTCAGTTGGCTCTCGTAATAGCAAGACTCTATGAGTCTGAATTTGATACATCTGCAACATATAAATCTATTTTACGTAAAAAAGTATTAGGAATTGATTCTCCTGTCAAGGAACTCAGTTCATTGAACATAAATATACATTATGATCCTTTTCTTCGGAGTATGGCATATTGGATTTTGGAAGATTATAGTGGTGCTCTGGAAACATTAATAAAGCAACCTATCACAGAGGATGATGGTAAGCTGCATTTCTAAGATGTTAATGATTAAGAGTGTTACTGGTACTTGCTGGATGTGCAGACCGTTCTGTTGGATACTAAGGATAATGCAGACAAATTGAATTCATAGTCTTAGGGCTTTATGGTTTGCTTGAGGACACAGGGTTTTATATATATATATATACTGTTTTGTTTTTTGTTTTCAGAAAGATAAATCCTTTGAAAACCAAGAACTATGAACTTCCTGTTTTTATGAAATAGATTTATTGAGCATAAATATTGTCAACACTTGAATATAAACATTTTGAAGAAATACTTACATAAAGCCAGTTTTTTTTCATCTTAGGTTGAATTTAATGTGTTAATCAGCTTTATAATTCTTATAGTATAAATGTATTTAGTATAAAGGAAGTTGACTTAAGTGATATGATAGAAAATCTTAAGCTAAATAAACTCTTAGCTGTCTTGTCCATGAGGTAAGTGAGGTAGAGATTTTTTTTGATACACCATTTTGGGCTCTACTTCTGCTTTTACTTTTAGAAATTCTCTCTGCTAAAGTTTTCCTAGAGGCTAGTGTAAAATGGAATTCTTTATATAAATTTATGTAAATGTAATGGGATTTGCTTTTCACCTATTTTTCCATAGGTAGAATTGAATTGTGTCTACTAACTGGTGTAGTAGGTGTCATATCATTTGGAATACTAATTGGAAAAGGTTCTAGTTCATAGTTTTTTGTGCGACATCATTTAATCAGGAAATGTCATGTACCTTCTAACTTATGAGAAAGCCATGTAACTCATTTGTTTGAGTCTCCCAGCTATGTGAGCTAAAGATTTTTAAACTGGCCTCTATGTAATGAAGGGGAAAACAAAACACCCTTTCTAGCCAGTTTCTTATACATATTCTTACAAAAAATGTGATTTGGGATTAATACATGTTTACATGCTTTAAAGCCAATTAAACCTGCATTCTTCTAGAAGAAAATTACAAAAGGTGATAGTGATAGTGGCTTGGACCAGGATGACAGGAGTAGAGGCAGAGAAAAGTAGTTGGATTTGGGACATGATTTTAAGGTTGACTAGACAGGATTGGATTGGATATGGAGCATGAAGGAATCAGGAGTCATGGATAACTCCTCAGTTTTTAGCTTGGGCAATAGGTAAATTAAATGGGGAAGCATAGTTTTATATCAAGAAGCCTTCTCTGGTAAGGTGAACTTTGACCAAAGAACTGGTTAAAATGAATGAGTTAATCAAGTAGATATCTGGGTAAGAAGTGGTTGGATCAATGAGACATTAAATAAAAATACCCTGAGGCAAAAGTGTCTACATGCAAGTGGAAATGTAGGTCTCAGGATACAGGAGTTTAGAGTTTTACTGAGAAAATGACTCATAAAATGAATTTACTTTCAGATCAAGTCATGATGTCATCCTGTAATCCCACGGTTTTTAATTTCTACAATTACCTAAGAACACATCCTCTTTTGCTGAGACGTCATTTTGGATCAACTGATATGTTTTCCACACACATGGGACTGGCAGGAAAAAGTGGACTGGCAGGAACAATTAATTTAAATGAAAGAAGATTATTTTTTACAACTGCCAGTGCTCATTTAAAAGCCGGCTGCCCCATGTTGGCTTTGGAAGTATTATCAAAGATGCCCAAAGTCATCAAGAAAACAAAACCTTTTTGTAGAGCATCTAGTTTTCTGGATACTAGTAAAGACTGTTCTCCTTCTTCACCGTTAAAGTTGGATACAGGGGAAGATAAGTCTTCTGCTGTTGATTGGTCACAGTCTCTGATGAATGGTTTTGGATCTTCTTCAGAGGGTTCCTCAGAGAAGCAATCAAACTCCACTCTTTCTTTTGACTGGAGCCAACCAAGTATTGTATTTCAGGATGACTCTTTAGAGTTAAAATGGGACAGTGATAATGATGAGGAAAATGAGGATCTCCCTATTGCTATGAAAGAACTGAAACCTTTACAGAGAAAAATAGATAAAAAATTAGAGGAAATAAGTTCTAATTACACAGAATCTTTCAGCACACTAGATGAAAATGACATCTTAAATCCATCAGAAGATATAATTGCAGTTCAGTTAAAATTTAGAGCATGTTTAAAGATTCTCACAGTCGAACTTCGTACTTTATCTACTGGTTATGAAATAGATGGTGGGAAATTGCGTTACCAACTATACCACTGGCTTGAAAAAGAGGTAATAGCTCTTCAGAGGACTTGTGACTTCTGCTCAGATGCTGAAGAACTACAGTCTGCAGTTGGCAAAAATGGAGATGGATTTGGATTAAATGAGTATGCTGAAGATTTGCTTCACCAAACAAAAGTGAAACAACTGAGAGAAAATTTTCAGGAAAAAAGACAGTGGCTCTTGAAATATCAGTCACTCTTGAGGATGTTTCTTAGTTACTGCATACTTCATGGATCCCATGGTGGAGGTCTTGCATCTGTGAGAATGGAATTGATTTTGCTTTTACAAGAATCTCAGCAGGTATGTAACTTATATGATAGTAAAAAAATAGCACATCTGAAACAGTTTTTGGTGTTTTCTTTTGGTTTTGAGTATTAAAACTGTTGATTTTCTGCATTACAGTTGCTTTAGGGAATGCTCCCTTTTGTGTGGGCCTTCGTATTAAAAATTTGTAGAGATGAGTATGTATTTCAGTCTGAGGGTAATTCAGTATCAGACCTTATGGCCTGCTTAATTCATACTCCACAGTCTTACATGGATGCTTTGTGAGGTGATGAGCTTCTCCTTACTAAAATAGGGTATTCCATTATTTTTAAATATGATTTGTAGAATGTTGACTTTCTCAGGTCCCTTCTAATTCTCAAAGTTTCTATTATGCTTTCAGTTTTTAATTGTTTAGAAGTATTTCAAAGAGCCCCCTGAATTACTTAAGTAATGGATTGTGACTATAAATAGTTCATTAAATTTTTTTTCCTCTCTTTCTAAGGAAACGTCAGAACCACTATTTCCTAGCCCTCTGTCAGAGCAAACCTCAGTGCCTCTCCTCTTCGCTTGTACAGCCAGTGCCAAAACAGTAGTTGCCAACCCATTACTACACCTTAGTAATCTAACACATGATATTCTACATGCCATCATAAACTTAGATTCACCACCCCATCCTGATATCCAAAGCAATAAAGTAAGTATACTTGGTCTTAAGCTTGTAATTTACCTATACGTAATGATAAAACTACAAGTTGAGTGTTAAGTCTTTTCTTAAAAACAATTTTAAACATCAGACTAGACATAGCTAGTGTTACATTGCCAAGTTTATATTGATTCTAATTAAAGACAGCTTCTGTTGTAGACCAGGCCTAACTTACTTGTGTTACCTATACCCAATAGGGTACTTTAATTTTTTATCAAAGTGCTAGTTATTTAGTCTTAGTTAGATGCTTTATTAAAATACGAGTAATTTCTTTAGTAGTACATTTAGCCAAAAAACTGATGGAACCTTATCTAATGCTTAACTAATCATATTGTTATAGTTAATTATCTAATTAAGCATAGCATCCTATGCATCATCACTCTGTTTTATCTATTGTTAAAATCACATTTCATATTTTATCTTTACTCTCCAGACATATTGAAATCCTTTGAAAATGACCTTTGACCAAGTTTGACTATTTATTAATATCTCTTTAGTTTTTTCCCTCATCATCATTTGGTTTTGCCCACCTTACAGGTTACAGCATCACACCAGTTTAATTTTCTGCTTGACTCTCCTTCCACAGTTTTACCCTTTTGGGTAACCTTAATCCTTGTAATTGAATTTCACTACTTTTCCTGTGTTGCTCGGTAGTATAAATGCCCATAGTGCTTATTATACAATTCGGAATTTAATTTACTTTAGATTCTGCTCATTTCAGCCAAGTTATATTCCTTATTTAACTTTAATTATAGCATAACTGTGGTGTATCAGTTATCTTTTGCCACTTAAGAACTGCCCTAAAATATTAGTGGCTTAAAAATGCCATCATTTATTTTGTTCATGATTCTGTGGGTTGCTTTATCAGTTTTTCTGGTTTGGGCCAGCTGGACTGATGTCTGGACTCTCTCAATTGCGTTTGATCAGCTGGTGGGTTGACTGGATTCTAGATGGTCTAGGATGGCATCATTTACATTTCTGGTGGTTGGCAGACTGTTGCCAGGGCAGACAGGAGAATCTGGGTCATACGTGTCTCATCCTCCAGCACACAAGCCTAATATATTAGTCTGGGTTCTCCAGACAAGCACACTCAATAGGATGTGTGTGTGTGGAGAGAGAAAGAGAGATTTATTATGAGGAATGGGCTCCTGTGACTATGGAGGCTGAGAAGTCCCAAGATCTTCAGTTGGCAAGCTGGAGACCCAGGAGGGCTGATGGTGTAGTTCCAGTCTGAGTCTGAAGGCCTGAGAACCAGGAAAGCCTAAGGTGTAAGTTCTGGTCTGGAAGTCAACAGGCTTGAGACCCAAGAAGAGCTGATGTTTCAGTTCAAGTCAGAAGACAGATGAATGCCCCAGCTCAATGCAGTTAGGCAGAAGGAGTTCCCTCTTATTCGGCCTTCTTGTTCTAGTCAGGTCTTCCAATTGATTGGATGATGCCCACCCACATTACAGAGCACAATCTGCTTTAATTAGTTTACTGATTCAAATGTTTATCTCGTCTTGAAGCACCTCACAGACACGCCGTAAATAATGTTTGACCAAATGTCAGTGCACCCCGTGGCCCAGTCACACCTAGATTTTCTTTCACATGGTGGTGGCAGAGGTTTAAGAGCAGAAAGAATATAATTTGTAAGGCCTTTTGAGGTGTAGGTTCATAACTTACACATCACTTCTGTTCTGTCCTCTTGATTAAAGCAAGTTACAAGACTAGCTCAGATTCAGTAAGTGGACAAATAGACTCCAACTCTATATTGCACAACCTGCAAAATATTGTGATCATTTTTGCAGTCTCCCATATGTGGCCTTTGCCATCTTCAATTATATGATGGTGTCTTTGATTTGAATTCATACAACATGTTTTATTGACAATCGAAGGAGAAATTAGCTATTAAATTGTGACCTATCACTCCCCATTTTTATCTACATAAAAGACATTATACTTCATAATCAGATCAAGAACCTGGTCTTTTAATATTCTAGACTGGTCTACTTTATTGCCTAGCTTAAGCTGCTTCTTCATTCTCTCAGTTCTGCTTCTGTTACAGCTCTTACCATGCCATATTTAGAGTCTTCTCTTCCTCAGAATAAGTATTTGACTCTATTGCCTTTCAGTTGCAGTTTCTCCTACCTTATCCTTTCTCTTTTTTCTGAAGTGTCACTCTCTTGGAATTGTTTTCTGTGGTAACTAGAATATGTGGTAGCATATTCTTCAATGACCTGGCCATAGGTGAGCTGTCAGTTATCAGTCTGTTCTCCTTCATATTTTGTTTGAGGAAAAAGCAGGTTGAGCGTTGGAGGGCTTGCTTTTAGTACATGGTTCATACTCTACTGGATAGTTGACATCTGTTCCCCTTTATTCTTGAAAAAGAAATCAGGTATGCACAATCACAACCATGTGAATTAAAAAGAAAAAATCAGGTAGCAGATATGTGTTTTGTAATTTCTGCCAAAGGACTCAGTGTTTTTTCTTTAAATTTTCTGTAATGAGACTTCTCTAGGTAGAAATGAGTTTTATAGAAAAAAGAAGGAACTAGTTCATAGAGTCAAAAGGTTTTTTTTTAATCTTCTTTAAAACGCTAATCATATTAGGTCTTGAGAAAACCTATACTTTAAAAAAAAAGTTATGCTTAAAGTAATTTTGTTGTTGTTTTTTTCCAGGTGTATGTAATGCATACTTTAGCAGCCTCACTTTCTGCTTGTATTTATCAGTGCCTTTGTGGTAGTCATAACTACAGGTAAATATCTTTTTTTGAAATTTGAGAATGTTTGCAGTAACCAGTGAGGTTTCGTATTTTATGTGTTATTGTTTTAGAGCTATAAATAGCAGTCTACTTTTAATCATACAAAAAGCACACGGCTGAGGTGTTGAGTGCTTTTTTGTTCGTCTTTGAAATTTTAGCTTATGTCTCTATGGCAAACGAATCTGAAGTAAACCTGTCAGTGTAACTTATTTAGCAGCCTATTATTGATCACTGCCTTATGTCAGACTTTGTGACCGGCACTGAGAATTTTAACATGAATGAGACAAAGTCTCTTTCATTAAGGTCAGTCTTGTTAAAGACAAAACATGCGAACTGATAAATACGTAAAATGGCATAATACTTAAATGGTAAGTACCATAGTATGGTAGATTGTAAAAGGCTCAGGAGCACAGAGGAGGGAGTAACTGATTTGGAATTGAGAAAAATTTTACAGAAGAATTGACGCATAGGATTTTTCTCTTTATGCTCTAAAGTTTCACCATAATTTATTTAGGCTTTAAAAAGTATTATTTGCTACACTCTGGGGTCTTTCTGTGTCTGTCTTTATTAGTTCTTTGAAATATTCTGACTTTATTGTCACATCTGTCTTCTATTAGATATTGGAACTTGTGGATCTGTCTTATTTTTCTTTTAACTTTCCTATGTTCCTTTTCTTTATCTCTTTTGTTTCCGTTGAGGAAAAATCCTAGTCTTATTTTCCAAACACTGATTCATTCTTCAGTAATGTCCTGTCTTTATTTAGTCAGAGTTTGCATTTTAGAAATTCTGTTTTTCGTTTTGAAGATCTCTTACTGAGCGTGTTAGCTCTCTCCCCCTGTGGCCTCTCCCCATTTAGCCCCTCCCTTTCAAAAAATTTTTAAAAAAATAAGATTTCTTGTTGAATGTAATAGTTGCTTCTATTTTGATAACATTTATTTCTTGATTTTTTTAAACGCTTGAGTATAAAGTACTATCCTTAATGTTCTGGTACGTCAGTCTCCTCAGGTGAAGATCTTTTAATGAGTTCGTTACTTCTTACATGATATTAGCCTTGCTTGACGTTGGTTTCTGTTTGTTCATCTTATGTATTTGGATTTTCTATGAGTAGCCTCACTTACCACTCTGGTTGTGTATTCCCAAGGTAGCTTCAACTTGATTTCTTTGACTCTGGTCCTCTGAGAGTTCACTTTCTGATTATTGAGTGTGGCTTTATTTTCATCAATGTATTTTTATCTTTCCTGTCATTTCCATAGGCGTGTAGTATGGCATGCAGGAGATTTTTTTGTTGTTACTCTGTCATCTTGAAACTGCAAAGTAAAGCAAGAGAAACTATTTACAAATGCATCAGAAATTTGCCAATTAGAATAGATTTAAACCAATAAATGTGCAATATTTAAATATTGTATTCATTTACTTAAGGTATGATATAGGAATTTCTGATGGATTTAACATAATTCTTTATACTATTTTCTATCAGAATTATTTTATAGTTTATATTAAGCTATAAGTTATTTTCTTCATCTGTTTACTTAGTTCTAGCTTCAGGTGTCATTTACTTGGGGAAGCTCATCCAGAATTCCCAAATTGTGTGAAATATTCTTCTCTTTTGCCTTCTTAGCACCATATGAATAGGTTTCATCTTTAAGAACAATATGATAAAATTATTTGTGTTTTATCTTCCCACCAAAGTATAAATTTCATAGGGACAGAAATTATGTGTTTGATTATATGCCTAGTATCTGGTGGTGTGCCTGATATAGGGCAAGTTAGTCACTAATATAAAAGTGAACCTAAACTGACTTTATTTTCAACCAGATAACTATGTTTTACTGTGGTCCATAATGACTTGGTTTTCTCATTTGTACTTACTCTATGTCTTTCACTAAATAAAACTTAATACCTGTCAAATGTATTTTAATTTAGAAAATGTGCATATTTACAGTTAAAGGATACTTTGTTTTAATATAGTACTAGATTATAGAGTACACTACTGAGATGTAAAAGCAGTATAATTTATAAAAATTTGTACCCTAGAAATTAAATCTAAAACATGGAAATATATGTGAAATTCATCATAGATTTAAATATTGTTTTCTTCTCTTAGTTCGTTTCAAACAAATCAGTTTACTGGAATGGTATATCAAACCGTACTGCTTCCCCATCGCCATTCTTTGAAAACAGGAAGCTTAGATGAAGCAATAACTCCCAATACGTCACCAGCTCAATGGCCAGGTATAAATAATTTTTATATATATGAGTTTTTTCTTAGCCTTATTGAAAATCTTAAATAAGTAAAAAGCAGATTTTGTTTGGTTTTGCCACATGATAATCACTGTTAAATATTACTAAAATTGATACCAGTTCAGTATTCACTACTCATTACAAACTGTGCACTTAACATTAGTATTTCCTTGATTGTTAGACTGAAATAACGGAAGTGTTTTGTAGTATCATTTTTTAAAATAATTTTGCTTTTGTTATAATAGAAAAACATTTACACCAATAAAATTTTATCTATGAGATTTGAGTCATATTGCAGATTTTTAGTGTTTTCTGTAAATTGAACAAATTGCTCAACATTTGTGCATTAACTGTAATTGTCTCTACTAGTCTATCAAAGTAGGGAAGAAAATACAGTATCTAATTCTGATGCAATGCATTCTTTTTTAAATTAGAAAAATTTCAAAAATTTGAAAAAGTAGTTAATTTTTAATTTTTAAAGTTTATTTTAAGTGCCAGCTATGTTTGTTGTTTGTTCTAGGAATAACTTATCTAATTCGACTTTTGAATTCTTCTGGCGAGGAAGCCCAGTCAGGGCTTACAATCTTGCTCTGTGAGATTCTCACAGCAGTGTATCTTAGTCTCTTCATCCATGGTCTTGCTACACATTCTAGTAATGAACTATTTCGGATTGTGGCCCATCCTCTAAATGAAAAAATGTGGTCTGCTATATTTGGTGGAGGTGCACATGTTCCCAGCATAGAACAGACACATTCAAAAGCTTTACCTGGTGAGTTTTTAATCTTTATTCGCTTAAGACTGAAGCTTTATTTATTCATTCAACTTGTAACTTTCTCAAATATAACTACATTTTAATCTAGTTTCAGAAAGTTCTTGTTACAAATCATTTTCTAAAAGCATGAACAAATAGTTTTATGGTGAAAATGTAATAGTAAAGTTTCTGGTACTGTTTTCAGTCTTTAAGATGCTCCTGCACCAGTGATTAGAATTATCTTATGTAATTTTATTAAATTGTGTGCTATTGAAATTTTCATTTGTTTTGAAATACACTGTAATGCTGGTTTTTGTTCTATCCCAAATACAGATTCTTTCTTCTTTCTTTGGCAGGAAGGCACTTTGCTGTGCCTAGCCCCCACCAGGTAGTGGTATTCTCCATGGAATGTGTGGGCTTTTCCAAAGCTCTTTCAGCCTTCAGTTCTCATAGCCCTCCCAGTCTCGCAGGCAAGATATTAGCTTTAGAAATAGGCTTTTACCATTCAGCTTGCTTTGTGTTGTTTTGGAGGGGTTGGGGTAAATGGACTAGTTTAATTTTGTTTGGGATTTATAGATAATTGAGACGTTTCCTTTAATCAAGCCATATTTTTGATTTAAAACAATGATTAGCATTTTAGACAACCATCTCTGCTATTTTATGCTGCTTTTGAATTCTTTATTTTTGATATTTTCTATCCCTTAGACTTTAACACTTTTAATTGTGTAAAAATAAAACAGTGTCAGTGCTAATCATAGGAAATCCGACTATGGCTTGAAATGACTGGAAAAACATTTCAAATGAGGCTGCTTTATGATTTGCATATTATGATTCTGGCCATTAGGATTTTTGGATTTCTAAGTGTTCATAATACCACAACAAGTAAATATTTTAAACAATTGTATCTTCTTTTCAAAACTTTATAATATTAAAACTATATATACTATATTTATATAAAGCAAACTTGACTTGAATCTTCATGATGCTTTTTCCCTTTCTGTTTTTGTGATTTATTAGCCCACATGTGATAATCTTGGTTTTCTAGTTTTGGAGGTTATGAGATGTAGATTTAATTATTAACATATACGCTGTGCACAGTGGCTCATGCCTGTAATCCTAGCACTCTGGGTGGCTGGGGCAGGAGGATCGCTTGAGGTCAGGAGTTCGAGACCTGCCTGAGTAAGAGTGAGACCCCGTCTCTACTAAAAATAGAAAAAATTAGCTTGGCGTGGTGGCAATCACCTGTAGTCCCAGCTACTCAGGCTGAGGCAGGAGGATCGCTTGAGCCCAGTAGTTTGAGATTGCTGTGAGCTAGGCTAACTCCACGGCACTCTAGCCCAGGCGGCAGAGCAAGACTCTGTCTCAAAAAAAAAAAATAAATTAATTAAAAATTATAATAATTATTAATATATAGTACCTGAAAACTTGTTTCATTCTATACTGATAATGAATTTTAAAAAACTAAATATTTTTTAAAAAACAAGCCCTATGCATACATTTAAGAGAGAAGCCCAGCAAGATTATCTTTATGAATTTTAATTCTCTTCCTTCTTACCATCTATACTCTATACTCACCATATATACATGTACATATGTGTGTATGTGGGTCCGGATATACATGTGTTGGGAGATCAGGCAATTGGTGGGGAATGTGGAAGGATAAGAAATCTTGAATTTGGCTTCACTATTTAGGAGAAAATTATTTCCAAAATCTATACCATGATAAATGAATATTTTTTGAATGAAGCTATATTAAAAGAAAGTTGGAAAAGTGGTTATCTTGTTAAAATATTTTAAAATCGTTAGTAGCAATATTGGCATGTATTATGCTTCCCAAAAGCAGTTTCTACTAAGCTGTGGCCCTGTATGATTGTACAACAAAATATCATGATGGCCTAGCTTCTACTTTCTCTCCTTCATTGAAATTGTTTCCTGAGTTGCCTAGAACTCTCTTGCTTCCTAATCCAGGTCCCTTCTCCTCTCCTACCAAAAAGAAACAGGCGAGGGTTCAGTGCTTTATGTTTACTACTACTAATAAGGCAAATTCAGTTTATAATTTTGAGCAAAGTTCAACCAAGTTTTTCTTTAAAGGGCCAAATATATAATTTAGATTTTTCAGACCCTTTGGTGTCTCACAACTGTTTAGTTTCTGCCCTTGTAGGCCAAAAGCAGCCAAAGACAATTTGTAAACAAATGAGTGCAGCTGTGTTCCAATAAAACATTATCTAGAAAAATAGGTCATAATTTGCCAGCCCCTGCTTTAAAGGTAGAAGTAATTTGTCATTGATCTATTTGGAATAGAATATTTGCTTTCTCTGTTAAAGGAATTTCATGTTTTAAGAACAGCTATTAATAAAATTAATGTTGTTGGGCCTGGAGTTCACATTGGGTCTCTTATAAGTATTTGACTTACCCATAAAATAGCACCTGTGAAGTAGGACAAGTGGCATCAGAATGTTAATTTATCATCTTCCCTGCCATGGCCCCTAATTTGCTTGAATAAGGACAGGGCCTAATTCACTTTTGGCTGCTGTAAACTACTGAAAATGTACAAGGCTAACATGGATTCTTCTGAAACTTCATACCATCCTGCCTGGTATTCATCTGCCTACCACACCTTGCTCACTAATCACTATTTTATCTTTCTGGCCCCTGCCTTTTGTCTTAAACTTACCTCCTTCTACCTTTTGCCTTTATGAACTTCAGATTTCAAATGCAGATTTACTGTATTTGTCAAATTTACTTTTGTTTATTAAAATATTAAATATAATTTTCATAGCACCCCTTTTCTGGTTTTTAAAGAGTTATTTCCCATGCTTTATTATTTTTTTGTGTAGATTAAAAAATAAAAGGCTAACTTCATATGAAATTTGCCTTGGACTATATACTTCAGATATCTGAATTCAATTAAAGAAAAACTTTCAAAGTCTAAGGGAAGATTCATAACTATATTGAGTTTAGTTATTAAATAAATAAATTGGTAAATTAATTTTGACCCTTTTTAAATGTGTTCTGAGAAAAAAAATCATCTTGTAAGACTCTGATCTTGTTAATGTGAAATGTTAAAAAGGGATAAATTCTTGCTAAGGAAGGTCCATATGTCTGTTAAAAAAAAAACGAAAAGTGCATTCTTATTAACCAGCCATCAGGCCTCAGTTCCAACCGTTTCTGCTTAAAAGAACCTTACTCAAAGTCCAGGTTGATCCTTGTTAAACAACTCAGATTTAGTTGTTGTTTGTAAGCAAAAATTCCATTATGTAAATTATTTTCAAGTACCATCATAAACTATATGCCACCACTTATTCAATCCCAAATAAAAAACAAAGTGACGAAAAATTATCTGCATCTGTATGTTTAACCTCTTGTACTAGGACATGTTAGCCAAATAATATACAATACTTAAAATATGTTGTTCACCTAGTGGTAGGGCTGGATGTATTCACATCCAGGTTATATGGTACTTATCTGTGTTTGAGAACCCAGAAACTGTTCTTAATACAAACAATCACGGAAATAACTGAAGGAGTACTTACAGAAGACATGATGTGATTTGTCAGTTTGCTAACCAGGAAAAAAGGAGTGTCTTCACTGAATGATGAAGCTAAAGCCCTGCTGGTTCCAAAGCTGATCTAGTTTGAAAAGGGACAGATAGAAAAAGAGAGAGAGAAAAGGGAAAGAAGTGAAGAGAGTAGTTAGTTAAGGCAGTACTAGAAATTAGAAGCAGCAGTCTTATGAAGCGGATCCACTGAAAACTAGAGAGAGAAAATCTGAGAACAGAAAATCAGCCAAGACAAGGAACTAGCAGTGGTGGCTTTCAGTGTAAGTAAAGTTCTGAAATCTGAGGCATTATTATGCTCTTCTGAAAGCACACCAACTGAAGCAGCACAGCAGCCTGATAAATTTTAGGTTGTAGGTAAGCAGCCCTGTGTGCTTGGATTACTGCTAAACATAACCGTGATGTCCCAAGAGTCTAATTGTACTAAATAATATTCAGTATAGATTGTTGACCAAGGGAATACAATAATGTGCTTTAGAAAAGTTGATCCGAATTAGTCAAAATTAACACGTTTTAAAACTTTTAAATTTGGCCGATGAAAACTGACAAATCTAGACTATTTCATTTTCCTGACAATTAATGTCTAAATGTTGTATATTGAAGATGAAATACATGTTTAGAACCCCTAAACACCCATTTTCTAAAAGATGTTTTCATAAGCTTAGTACTGTGAGAGTAATTTGAAAATTGTCACTTGTTCTCCTTGTTCTGGTGTAAATTCTAATTTTAATTTTCTTTACAATAATGGTCTCATGAACCATTATGAAATAAATTATGTTTCTCTCTACATGTCTGTTATATACTTAATGTACTAATTGTTTTAGTGACATAATATTTAAATATAACTTAGGCTTTGTCATTTAAGAAAATGATAGATGATTTTTGTTAGACTCTAGCTTGGCAGTTCAGAATTCTTAATAAAAATGTCAAAGTACATAAATGAGTAATGTTTAATCAAATTTAATTTTCTTTATGAATTGCACATCATATATTAAAGAATCTGATTTTTCTAATTAACTAAAACTGTAGTGCAGGTATGTTCATGGAGTTCTGAATTATTTTGTTATTATGGATAATTTTTAAAGTAGAGAATGAGCTAAGCAATAGCAATTTTCAAAAAATTACTTTTTCTGCTAACAGTTAGAAATCCATACTTTTGCTTTTCATTGCATATTGTAAAGGAAACCAAATTTTTTCTTTTAAGAATTTTTATATTTAGTGATAATATTTGCAGTTATAAGAATTGTGAATTTTCTGTCTTTATCTTAATAAATTTACACTTAATGATTTTTTATGTCTCCAAATTGAGGAGTGAAATATAAAATGAATGTTTTGTTTGTGGTAAGCATGTCGTGTGTTTTTTTCTATGAGGCTGCTGTACTTAGTATTCGGTAATGATTACATGTCATTGTTGTCATTCCTTTAGCAAAATAAGCAAAATAGCACATTTTTTTGACCAAAAAAGGTAAGACTTGAGCATTTAAAATATAAAACTGTTAATGGAGAAAACTCTGTAAAATATTTTAAAGAGGTTTATTCTGGGCCAAATATGAGTGACCTCAGCCCAAGGAGACACAATCTTGAGTTCCTGAGAAAGTGCACCTGAGGTGGTTGGGTTACATTTTGGTTTTGTACATTTCAAGGAGATAGAAATTGCAGGTAAAATCATAACTTGGTACATGGAAGGTATAAGTTGGTTTAGCCTGAAAAAGTGGAACATCTTGAAGTGGGGTCTTACAAGTCATAGGTGGATTTAGGGATTCTTTAGGTGGCAGTTGATTAAGAGTGTTAAGCTTCATCTAAAAATTTGGACCCAGTAGGAAGGAATGCTTAAGTCAAGAGAGTTTGGTATCTGTCACGTGATACCATGTCAGCAAAAAAAAGAAGTTTGACTAGATTTTATAGATTGTAAAACATGATTTAGGGCCGGGCATGGTGGTTCACACCTGTAATCCTAGCACTCTGGGAGGCCGAGGCAGGTGGATTGTTTGAGCTCAGGAGTTCGAGACCAGCCTGAGCAAGAGCGAGACCCCATCTCTACCAAAAATAGAAAGAAATTAATTGGACAGCTAAAAATATATAGAAAAAATTAGCCGGGCATGGTGGCGCATGCCTGTAGTCCCAGCTACCTGGGAAGCTGAGGCAGGAGGATCGCTTGAGCCCAGGAGTTTGAGGTTGCTGTGAGCTAGGCTGACGCCATGGCACTCTAGCCCGGGCAACAGAGACTCTGTCTAAAAAAAAAAAAAAAAAAAAAACCCATGATTTAGCCCTTGCCTTGCATGGCCTTAGGTCTTATTTATATTAATAATAATAATTTGGTATCTTACTGCCACAAGGAGTCTGTTTTGTCAGTCTTGTGATTTCTGTTTTAACATTAATGTTGGTCAGTTGTTGTGTCTAAACTCCAAAAGGAAGGGAGTATAACAAAATGTGGCTAATCTCCCTTCCCAACATGGCCAGGAACTCAGTTTTAAGGTTTTTCTGAAGTCTACTTGGCCAAGAAGGGGTCTGTTTAGTTGTTGGGGGACACATAGGATTTTATTTTTAGTTTACAAAACAAAACCAGCTATTTCAAATATAATTGAATATGCCAAACATTTTTAACTGATGATTTATTATAAAGAACTTTTTAAAGGCTGCTGAACCTCAAAATAACTAATTTTTCTGGGAAAAGGAATATATTTTTTGTTAGAATATTAGACTTTTTGTTGAGGGCTATATAACATAAGTTTTAATTGAAGTTTAAAAAGGTTAAAAAAAATAGAAAAAAAGCGTTCTGTTCATTCACTTTATAAATGGCTAGAGAAGGTAAATTCTTATATAATAGGGGTAGAAGAAGCATAGAAAATAAAAGAAACTCTCCAAGAAATGCACATGTATTAATTTTTACAGATCATTATCCTTTTATGTCACTGCTAAAGCCTAATTATAAAGGAAGAAACTGACTGTATAAGAAATGCAACATCTAGATCATCTATCTGACCCTAGACTCCCTCAAATATTTCTGCATACCTACTGAGACTAAGCATGTGATTTCTCTCTAATTCCATTTTCTAATATTTCTGGCAGTCCTAACTCCCGCAGCAGAATGGCTTGGATATATTTTCTCCATTCTAATTTTTTATTATGATAAGCACATAACAAAATTTTTCATGTTAACCATTTTTAAATGTACAGTTTAGTAGTGTTAAGTATATCACATTGTTATGAAACAGATCTCCAGAACTTTTCATTTTGCGAATCTGAAACTATACCCATTAAACAACTATCCTCTTTCCCTTCCTGACAGTCCTTGGTAATCATCATTCTACTTTCTGTTTCCAAGAAGTTGGTTACTTTATATACCTCATATAAGTGGAATTGTACAGTATTTTGTCTTTTTGTGACTGGCTTATTTCACTTAGCATAGTGTCCTCAAGGTTCATTCATGTTGTAGGATGTGACAGAACTTCCTTCCTTTTTAAGGCCGAATAATATTCCATGGTATTCATAGACTGTATTCAAATTTTCAATAAGTTTGCTGGGTTTGAGTTGAAATCTTATAGACAGAATCATGTTGTGGCATTCAGGATGACTGAAAAGTAAATAAAACTTTAGGGAAGTGATCTCCAGACTTCTGATGACATAACCCTATTCACAAAACACGCTTGAGCAAACCCTCAGTGTGTGCATGTTTGTGGACTGTTGATCTGGATATTAAACATTGACAAAGTTTATTTTCTTCCCTTTACTACTTCCTTCCCTCTCCCTCCCTCTCCCCCTGCCCCTTATCTCTCCTCTCCCCTTGTCTCTTCTTTCTCTCTACCTTTTCCCTTCTCCTCCTCCTCCCCTTTCCTCTTACTTTTTAAAAAATAAATCTGAATAGAAGTTATAGTATTTTCCTTCCATATTCCAGTGAATCATTTTGCATACCAACTACCTTGGTGACTGCCTTGCTCTCTAGTTTGAGACAAATCACTTTCTATTAAGATATTTATCAGGTTGGGCGTGGTGGCTCATGCCTGTAATCCTAGCACTCTGGGAGGCCGAGGCGGGCCGATCATTTGAGCTCAGGACCAGACCAGCCTGAGCAAGAGCGAGACCCCGTCTCTACTAAAAATAGAAAGAAATTGGCCAAACAACTAAAAATAGAAAAAATTAGCCAGGTATGGTGGTGCGTGCCTGTAGTCCCAGCTACCCAGGAGGCTGAGGCAGGAGGATCGCTTGAGCCCGGGAGTTTGAGGTTGCTGTGAGCTAGGCTGATGCCACGGCACTCTAGCCCAGGCAAGAGAGCGAGCCTCTGTCTCAAAAAAAGAAATATTTATCAATTCATTTGTGTAGATATTTGTGGAGCCAGGTACAAGGAAATGATCCTAGGAAGAGTCAAACAATCTTTCTAAAATCTGGATAGTATCATCTGTCAGGCTTTTTTTTTTTTAATCATTAATGTTATTCTTTGAGGATTAAGAAGTACCTTCATTTAATTGCTTCTTTTCCTTTTTGGAATCTTGGAAGTTTACCTGTGAAATCACGTTTTACATTTAGTTTTGAAGATTTGTTTCATACTTGAGTGCACATTCATTTGTGTTTCTCACACTTTTTTCCTGAAGTACTCCCAATGCTAAAGGAAAATGAATAGATAGCTCTTAGGAGACCGAGAACTTACACTGAATTGGCCTGCTGAAAGCAAGAAATAGATTTTAAAATCTCTTTGATTTTAAACTTATATCACTTTTCTCTTCTCCACATCTGTTTCTTTCAACATAAAATGTTTTAAGCTATCAGTTAAATAATCTACCTTTTCCTCTGCCCCTAAATTTTGGGGTAAATTTGAAGGTCCAGGATAATATGCCTCCTGAAGCTTCTTGTACTCTCTGGGACACTCAGGAATAGCCCCAGGCATAAAGGTGCCTTAGATTAAGAAGTAGAGAATGACATAGTTCTGCTGTCTCATTTAAATTCAGTTTTTAAAGAAATTACATTTAAGTCTATGTTCAGAATATTTTATTGTGTCTGGTTTAAAATAAAGTGAAAAAAAATATATGTTAAAGACTTCCTCTTTATATGTTTGAGTTTTAATCACTGGATATATGTTATAACAAATCCAGTAGTACAGAAGAATTTTTTAAAAAGCAACATTGTTTTCCTTATTCTTCTCTTTCCATTTCCATTTTTTAGATGTAGGCTTTTAACCATTTCTCTGTGTTTTGAATTCTTTTGGGAGTGACTTTTGCAATTCTGAGAACATCACAGTGCAGCATGTGTGGAGGGTGAAGAAAGTATTCTTAAGGGAAGAAAGGTATATTTATATAGTCTACTATCTTAACATGGAAGCCTCCTTTTAGAAAATACTTTCTGTGGATCAAAGCAACTAAGAAACTTATTTTTAAAATTTATGTCAGGACATGATTCTTGTCTGACTTTTTCCCCTGTGCATGCCTTAGTTTTTCCTTAGCCACTTTCTAGCCTCTCCATACCCCTTAAAATTCGTAAGTTCTACATCCAAGTTCCTTTTTATTTCTCCTTAAGACTGGTATTTTTTCTTCTGTTACTAGTAAAGTAGTTGTTTTTCCCCTTAATAATAGAACAGCAGAGTCCGTTTTCACCTGAGTTGTGGCAGAAATTCTTGATGTTTGATTATTAGCATTTTCAGAAACAATCCAGCAGCTGTATAGTCTTTTTGGTGCCCCTGAGCTTCATGACCAATCTAACCCAACAGGATTTAAGCATAACATTGCCTTAAATCTTCCTGCAATTGGAGGCAAAAGAAAAGGCAGCAACTATAGACAAATCACAGGTCATTTGTTGTTTGCTGAGAGACATCGCTGAGGTCCTCTTAGTTATAGTATCTGAATTAATACATACACCACTTAGTACTGTAAACCTGATTGCCAATTTTGTTTTTCCTTTGGTCCTTCTTCATCAAGTGTCTTGATAAGTAGTTTTTATACTTCCTGGAATTGAGTCTAAATGTTAAACATTTCTTCCCAGTGTGGTCAGTTTCTTATTTTCATGTCATGTGTCTGGATTCACAGACTATACTTTCAAATGTTTTTTCTTTTAAAAACTTTCCTATGTTTTAATTTTAAAACTATTTTTTAATGACACAGCAATCTTGGCAAAAATCTATTAGTTAAGCATTGTTTTATAAGTTTTATTTTTCCAGAGAGTCTCTATACTTTTTTGTTTACCTCCCTTCTAATAACTTAAAAACAAAAAAGCAGCCAGGCACAGTGGCATGTGCCTTGTAGAGCCAGCTACTGGGGAGCCAGGACAATATAGCGAGATCCCACCTCTTTAAAAAATAAAAAAATGCAAAACAGTAATGTTAAAGTCAAATGATAAATTTATCTTAAAACTTTGAATTAATTTTTTGAAAGGCTGAAAAAAAACACTATTCTAAATTCTTCACTTGATAAGCTGGTAAAACCACCATTTAGGTTTTAGAATTTGTATTAATGTGTATAACAGATATATTGGAAGCTTGATTGTTGATTATCAAATGTTAATAAGAACAAAGAAAAAAATTTACACATTTAATGAAAGATTAAGTAATAATCATACCACTTTTTAGTACTCTTAGAATACTAATACTTTATTCATCTTTCCTTTTTTCTGAAATAACCAAATTACTACGTTAAACTCAGCTTACTGTAGCTTGATATAATGCATGTGCATGCTGTGTCTGCAAGCTGAGTAGCTTCAAACAATAAAACAAAATTGTATTACAGCACAACTATTTGTATTCCTTTGGAAGGTAAGTAAAATCTCATTGGAACCATTGAAGGAGAATATTATTGTGCCTTAATGTGAAATTGTTTGCCTATTAGATTATGCCTATGTCTGCAAGATCCTTGATTCTCTACTGGTGATTTGCATCTTGTGACTTAGTGTTCATTAAAGATTTGTATAACTTTTTAAATGCTAATGTCTGAATATGCTAAGGCAAAATACTAAGAGAATACTGACTGTTTAACTGTAGAGTGTTTAGAAAGTAAAATAATGATTACATTTTTTCTTTTTTATAATTCCATTGGCTAGAATATTCCATCTCTGAGCCATTTCCAAAAGTTTGAAACAGTTTGAGTAGTTACGGTGCTTGAATTTTAAAAAATGTTTTCTAATGAAAAATGTAGTTTTTTATGTAAATATAAGGCCAGTGATTACTGAAGGATCTCAGAAGTGAGCTGTTGCTTTTAATTAATATTGGCATCCCATTATATTCTTTAAAAAACAAAGTGTAGGATGTAGGAAATTTCTTGTCATGTTCTTAGCCAAACTGCAGACCAATTTACAGGTAGACATAACATCCTTTTATCCTACATATACTGTAGTGTCTTTTTTTTTTTTTTGAGACAGAGTCTCACTGTGTTGCCCAGGCTAGAGTTCCGTGGCATCATCCTAGCTCGCAGCAACCTCAAACTCCTGGGCTCAAGCAATCCTGCTGCCTCAGCCTCCCGAGCAGTTGGGACTACAGGCATGCGCCACCATGCCTGGCTAATTTTTTCTATATATTTTTAGTTGTCCAGCTAATTTCTTTCTATTTTTAGTAGAGATGGGGTCTCGCTCTTGCTCAGGCTGGTTTCGAACTCCTGAGCTCAAACAATCCGCCCGCCTCGGCCTCCCAGAGTGCTAGGATTACAGGCGTGAGCCACCGCGCCCGGCCTATTCTACATACACTGTAGATAAGTCAACATTCAGAGAGTGATAGACAAGTTGAGGAAAAAATAGAGGTTACTATACAAAATGATTTTTGTCTTACTTCCCTTTTCTTGCCTGCTATATACTTAATCATAATCTTATTTTTGTGTGTATACTTACTTGTAGTTAACCTTAGATCTTATATAAAGACAGGTGAAATAAGTACAATGAAAATAGAACTTACTTTAATAGTGCTTTATTTTCTTCTTGTTAGTTTCTTCACTAGTTGAAGAAGGAGAAAAACAGAACAAACGTTTTAGGCCATCAAAAATGTCTTGCAGAGAATCTGCCCCATTGACCTCTTCCTCACCATCAGTAAGCCAGGAGTCACTGGCAGTTAAAGAGAAGTTCGTTCCACCTGAGCTCAGTATCTGGGACTATTTCATAGCCAAGGTAATAAAAGTGCTATTCAGATCAATATTTACATAGTCAAATGGAAATGAAGGTGTTTAAAATAAAGGTAATTATCGGTGCTTCCAAATGTTTTTCCACTCTGGTTTAGAAAATTTTCATTAGTGTCAGGCAATTTTTTGATAAATTATGGCTTTTGCATTTTAAATAAAACAGAGTTCTTAGATAAAAAGGGAAGTTGGTTAACACCTTCGTGCTGATGTACTTGATAGTGGTTAAGGAATCAAAGTGCCTTGGTCATCTATCTCCATACACACTCTTTTCTGTTACTACAGACAGTCCTTCATTTTTCTGATAATGCATGAATTCCAAATACTAGTGTTTAGGTAAATAATATTCCCTCCAAAACATGGTTCAAATGTAAGTTACTATAGTATATTAAATGTGAGTAATTGCATAAAGAACAAACTTCCTTGCTAGTTCTTTATTCCAGAAATCACTATGTAGGTAAGATACACCTCATGATCAGTGACCAATCATGTCAGTTCAAAGTTTGTCAGTGATTGATCATTTAGCACTTGTCATTCAATTCACACACAGCAAAATATGCAATTGTTTTGCTTCCATGACTCCCATGATAAACTCATAATGATATTTTACAAAATTGGATAATCAAAGGAGGGAATTGGCCAACAGATGAAAGTGCAACAAAAAAATGAAAAGTAATAGTAATAAGAATGAAATTTAAAATGAACATAGAGTTATAGAAAAAATAGCTAACTGTGGGAATGTTGACACTGCTACCATTTAAAAGACTCTTGCAGCCAGAGGAATTTAGTAAAGGTGAATTTTATCAATGTAAATGTAGAAAGTAGTTATAAGGAAGGATGAAGATGTTCCAGAGATAGTGACCTTGGCAAAAAAAAACCCAAAACATTACATTACATTAAAAAGGACTCACAACATTGAAAGTGCAAAGAATAAAATACTGGAAGCTGATACAAACTGAAAAAGAAATACGACTATTTGTTAAGGCATAGAGAGGATGCTTGCTTCATATCCCAAGTTATAGAGTTAGAAGAAGGCAATCACTATTCAAACTACTCTTGATACATTTTTTTACAAATCAGTAAAACATTTTAATTCTCAATATTTCTAATATTTTAATTATAGTATATGAAATATTAGTTTTATTATTTTTAAAAATTTCTCCATACATTTATATTGTACATTTATACTGTAGCTGACAGTAAGAAAGGTTTTAGTGTTTTGACAGATATTTTTAAAGGTCACAGAATATTTGTAATTTTTACCATTGGTTATTAATATTGCTCATATAGTTTCTGTTTGATCATTTTTACAGTCATGCATTACAGTGCGAAGGAAGGACTACCTGTATGTATATTCTGCTTTTCATGTTATCAGCAAAATCCCTCACATTCTCAACTTCTGGATGTTCTCTTTACTTCCTTGTGTTAATTACATCTAACTATTTTCTGGTGACACCAATCTCCCAGGCTTGTTAAGCTGTGGCTTTATTTTTTTAATATCCTACATCCTTCAAGGTATTGAAGGGAGTTTGTGTCTCCTTGTTCCTCATTGCCTTTTGCGGAGTCATTTATTCATTCAACACGTACTTACTAAGCACTTCATTTATCTAGCAATATTTTTATTTCACCCTCATTTTTTGAAAAATAGTTTTGCTGCATATAGGGTTGTTAGTTAGCAAGGCTTTCTTTAGCTTCTTGTTCCTGGATTTCCTTATTAAATTTCTGGGATCTGCCCTTACCCCAATCTGTATCACAACCTCAAGGAAGTTCAGATATTAGTCTTCCTGAGTTGTTCGCTAATGAGATCTCTATTGTTTTTGATAATACCCATGGGCGTGGGATTTTAAATACAGTCCCTTCTGGCATTACATCAGAACTATTAGTTCTTCCAACCTGTCCTGCTGGCCCTCGTAGAACTTCCATACCGCAAAGTTTGGGGTGAGATGGGAACAGCCTCTGACTAAAATTCTTACCGTTTTACCGAGATTCAGTAGATTTTCTTAAGTGAATGCTTCTCTGTGTGTTGTATGCATTTGGTTAATTTCCAGTGGTCGTTTTGACAGCTTGTTTAGTTTTATTGTTGCTTTTTAGAGAGAGGATTTACCAAGCTCTTTATTTAGCCATTCCAGAAGTTCTACCCTCCCTATGTTTCTTTATTGGACTCCCCTAGATCCAAGATTTTACAACTTTTTTCAAACTTCCCACGTCTTCCATCCTATCCTCACTCGTAACTGATGACTTCACCTTATAAGTCACTGAGAAAAATAAAATCAGACAAAATTCTTTCATCATCCCATCATAAGTTATAACCCAATGTACATTTGTTCCCATCTTATTCTTCCATCCTGATAAAATAGAGGAAGAGTGCTTCCTAACAAAGACCATTTCCCCCCAGTTCTATTCTGACTCTCATCCTCACTTTTGTTCTCTACTCTCTCATGTCTTCAGTTCTCTTCCTCTGTAGGGCTCCTTCTCATCAGGACAGAAATGTGTCCCAACACTCAAATTTTCAAAACTATATACACATTTTCTTTCTATTACCTTATTTCCCTTTCATACTTACTTGTATAATTTCTGACTCAGTTACCCCACTGAAACTGCTCTTGTTGAGATTCAGGTAACATCCATGTCAAATATAACTGACACTTTTTTGTATCATCTTTTCTAACCTTTTTGTATTATTCAATACACTTAACCACCTCCTTCCTTGAGATGCTTTTTTCTCTTGTTCTCTTGATGTCAATCTCTTGGAGTTTCTTTGCTGTTGTTGTTGAGACAGAGTCTTGCTCTGTCACCCGGGCTAAAGTGCTGTGAAGTCAGCCTAGCTCACAACAACCTCAAACTCCTGGGCTCAAGTGAGCTTCCTTTCTCAGCCTGGCAAGTAGCTGGGGCTACGGGCACACACCACCACACCTGGCTAATTTTTCTATCTTTAGTAGAGACGGGGTCTCACTCTTGCTCAGGCTGGTCTCAAACTCCTGAGCTCAAGCGATCCTCCTGCCTCGGCCTCCCAGAGTGCTAGGATTACAGGCATGAGCCACTGCGTCTGGCCATAGTTTTTGTTTTTTTCTTAAGCGTACTGTATATTCCTTCATAGTCTTCTCTTTTCATCCTTCTTCTACTTGACCCATGAATCTTGGTTGTCTCCAGGTTTTCGGGATTTGATATTTATTTTCTCCAACACCTCCCCTCTTATACCCATAGTCCTTCTATTTTAGTAAATGGCACCTTCATCTTTAGAGTTGCTCAAGCTAGAAACCCAGGAGTTGTTCTTTTTTCCTCACTCGCCTTTGCTCTCCAAATCTATCAGCAAATCTGTCAGAGCTTTCTCTAAAATATATCTTGAGTCTGTTATTTCTTTCCAACTTTGTCACGTAACACCTATATCCGGACTGCCAACTCTTGCTTTAGTTACTGATGTCCCCAGTTCTGCTCTTGCTATTTGACTTTTCTCTCATAAGAGAGTGGTCATAGCAATATTCTTAGCATACAAATCTCAGTACCTGTCCTCTACCTAAAACTTACAGTGACATCCCATTACACTTCTTTACCATAGCTTATAAGACCCCATCTGAGCTGTCATATGCTATGCTCTTCAACCTTTCAACACTTATCCTCTTGCTTAGCAGACTTCTGCCAGACTTCTTTTTTTCTACACCAAACTCTTTCCCATTTTAGAGCCTTTCTGCATGCTATTTCCACTGCCTAAGATGGTTTTCTTCCTTCTTGTTATATAGCTTCTTCCTTCTGTCCTTTAGGTCTCACTTAAATACCACTTTTCAAAGAGGCCTTCTGTGATCTCAGTTCTCCTTATTCTCCATCTCAACTTTTTTTTTCTTTATAGCCATAATACAGTTTTCATTTAATTTTCTGTTATTTGCCTGTCTTTTCTGTTAAAATGTAAACTCTATAAGAGTAGTAACTGTATCCATGTTAATTCTTGCATCAAGTACACTTTTTGGTACATAGTGAATAGTTAAATTTTTTGTTGGCTGGATGAATAAATAAGAGAATTGTATAAAGTGATGTCGAAAGTACAGAATGGCAATAGTTACTTATAAGGAAGTACCTGCAAATGTTATGAATTGTTACTATCAGACTATATGAATATATTAAATCAGGTATTTGGATGATAAATTGCATAATTATTTTATTTTAGCCTTTTCTACCCCCTTCCCAAAGTCGAGTAGAATATGATTCAGAGGAGAGTCTGGAAAGTGATGATGATGATGATGATGTTTTAGCATCAGATTTCCATCTCCAGGAGCATTCTAATTCAAATTCATATAGGTATGGAATATTTCACTTTAAGCTTCCTTTTTTTTTTTTTAGCTCTCCTTAAGGATCGTATATTTAAGCTTCTTTTAAAAAATCATCATGGTTTATATAAATAATATTTTTGAAAATAATGCCTGTGAAATTCATGGCTTGGTGAATTATATTAATATTATAACTCACATTACTTTGGTTAAAACTGTTAAATTTATTTCCTTAAAAATAACTTCTCAGTTAACTTTTGATTATCCATGAGTAGACCATCTATGATTTGTGTCATATCTCAAATCCTGCTCCAAATTATGCCTTTTTGGACCTTAATATAAACAAATTCCACTGTTTTAGCCTAGAAAATATGTAGTGCAGAAGAACATTAGTACTGTAAGTTATCAATAAGTACTATCACAAATGTTCAGAATGTTCACCTCCAGCTCCAATCCTGCATTGCTCTTACATTCATGAGTGATGGAATATTATCTTGTCTCTATTGATATGTTTATATCTAAAAGGTGCACATTTTTATTAAAACATGGTATGTTCGTGGTGTAATAAAAATATGAATTTTCCCAAAGAAGTATATTAGGGACAGTGAAGTCATTCTTTATTGAAAATTATTATAAGATTTTTACTTACTGGTATATTGGTTTTATTACCCCTTTGGATGAATTTTACTTTTTGAATATATAAAGCATTCACATGGCTCAAAAGTCAAATTGTATAACTCAACAGCGACAAAAAATAACTTAATTAAAAAATGAACAAAAGACTTAGACATTACAGCCCACAATGCAATACCATCCCATACCCATTAGGATGGCTACTATAAAAAAAAACATGCCAGGCACGGTGGCTCACGCCTGTAATCCCAGCTCTCTGGGAGGCCGAGGTGGGTGGATTGTTTGAGCTCAGGAGTTCGAAACCAGCCTGAGCAAGAGCGAGATCCCGTCTCTACTAAAAATAGAAAGAAATTAATTGGACAACTAAAAATATATAGAAAAAAATAGCCGGGCATGGTGGCGCATGCCTGTAATCCCAGCTACTCAGGAGGCTGAGGCAGAAGGATTGCTTGAGCCCAGGAGTTTGAGGTTGCTGTGAGCTAGGCTGACGCCACGGCACTCACTCTAGCCCAGGCAACAAAGGGAGACTCTGTCTCAAAAAAAAAAAAAAAAAAACAGTTGTCAAGGATGGGAAGAAATTGGAACCTTTGTGCCCTGCTGGTGGGAATGTAAAATAGCGCAGCTACCATGGGAAACAGTATAGTGGTGTCTCAAAAAATTTAAAATAGAATTACCAAATGATCCAGCAATTCCACTTCTGGATATATACCCCAAAGAATTGAAAGCAGGGGTTTGAGCAGATATTTGTATACCTGTGTTCATAGCAGCATTATTTGCAGTAACCAATGGGAGAAAACAATCCAAGTGTCTGTCAACAGATGAATGAACAAACAAATGTCCTATGTACATACAATAGAATATTATTCAGCCTTAAATAGGAAGGAAATTCTGACACATGCTACAACATGAATGAACCTTGTGGACATTATGCTGAGTGAAGTCACTCACGAAAAGGGAAATAGTGTGTGATTTCACTTATATGAAGTACCCAGAATACTCAAATCCATAGAGACTAAAAGTAGAACAGTGGTTGCCAAGGGTTGGGGAAGGGGAAGAACGGGGAGTTATTGTTGAATGAGTGAAGAGTTACAGTTTTGCAAGACGAAAAGCATTCTGGAGATGGATGATAGTGGTGGTTGCAGAACAGTGTGGTATTTAATGTTATTGAACTGCATACTTAAAGTAGTTAAAATAAGCCAGGCGTGGTGGCTCACATCTGTGATCCTATCACTTTGGGAGGCCAAGGCAGGAGGATTGCTTGAGCCCAGGAATTCAAGACCAGCCTGAGCAAGAGTGAGAACTCATCTCTACAAAAAATAGAAAAATTAACTGGGCATGGTGGCGCATGCCTGTAGTCCCAGTTATTCAGGAGGCTGAGGCAGGAGGATCACCTGAGCCCAGGAGTTGAGGTTGCCAGTGATCTGTGATGACATCGCTGCACTTTAGTGCTGACAACAGAGTGAGACCCTGTCTCAAAAAAAAAAAAAACAAAAAAAGCTAAAATAATAAGTTTTTATGTTATGTGTATTTTACCACAGTTAAAAAATAACTAAAAAGCCAATACTTTAAGAAATAAATGTGTTTCACTTGAAATAAATGAAAAGCTGAAATACCTTTGTTTAAAGTCAAACTATATAAAAATGTGAAATTAAAAGTCTCACTTATATTTCTATTTCCTCCAGCCAGTTCCTTCTTTACGCTCTGTGCGTGTAACCACTTTTATCAGTTTCTGGTTTATCCTTCTGTTGCAAAAATAAGCAAATGCATTTGTATAATCTTATTTCCCCTCCTTTCTTACTCAGAGGGTCACATACCATATATAGTATTCTGCAACTTGCTTTTTATTTAAAACATACTAGAACTTCTTTATGGTTACCCTAATATTCCATAGTTCAAAACTAAGTATTCAAACAGTAATCTACTGGTGGACAATTTGGCTATTTCTATGCTATATTGTGCTATATAATGCTGACATGAGTAACTGTATACATATATTCTTTTGTTTTGTGGAGGAATATCTTCAGGGTAGATTCCTAATAGTGGAATTATTGGGTCAAAGGGTGGTATACTCTTTTAAATCCATATATAAATCTTTAATGGATCCATTGTTGCTTTATTTTTAGTTGGTCATTGATGCGATTGGCAATGGTGCAATTGGTGCTCAGCAATTTGAAGACTTTCTATCCCTTTGCAGGTCATGATCTTGCAGGTAATAAATATCTTAACATGAACTGATGGATACCATTACTTTTGATTTACCATTCTGTATTTGTTTAAATAGAGGAGAAAAAAGTTTAGTAACTTTCTATTGTAGAAGATAGGTTTCTTTCAACCAAACCAACCATCTGTAAATGTGTCAGGAAGGCAACATCCGAGAAATCAGGAG